>CM060956.1:151272923-151362923 GCA_030765055.1 Mantis religiosa | reverse complement strand
TACGCTCAAGGTAATCTGCAAATACATCTGCCTTGGATTTAGGATCATAGGCCAGACCCCGTGTACCCTGCAATGGGGAGTGGTATTGACCTCGGCGGTTTCTGAGAGTCTTTGCAATCCTCCACACGTCGCCTTCCTCTACACGCAACCTGGCCATTGTGTCCTCCCACGCTCGCACTCTGTGCTCCCGTAGGCGAACACTGACCTGACGACGAAGTCGTCTAAGTAGCGCGCGATTATGCGGCGTGCGGTGACGCTGGTAGAATCTCTCTCTACCAAGATTATTGATTTTTTTGTAACTATCGTTACTTCCCTCTTAATTTTGTGATTGGTCGATTTAATACCACGTCACAACATTACGTCATATTACGTCATACAATTATTGCTTCGGCCAATCACACAATTACATACATTTTTACATATTTAAATTATTAAATAGATTTACATAATCATTTTTTATAAATTTATAAACTTTGCATACTTCAAACATAACCCAAAAGTACTCTTACAACAGTAACTACAGATTCGGTCTTTTTAAACTGCAAAACACAAAACGCTTTCTGTTTACTAGTCGCCATATTTGCTACTACCGCTGTCTAGGGGATTGCGCAGAAACACTGCACGCACATGCGCACTGGTGCCAACAAACAAAACTGTTTGAGATTTAACTGTATTGGAACACCACAGTGAAGCGTAAAATTATTAAATTTTAGATGAGTCGTATTTATTACACATCTGCTTCACTTTCGTACCTATTTTGAGGACATGTTTTGCAAATCATCGTTTGCATCTTCGGCTCTTATGCGACTGAAGCTTGATACAGCGGTGTGGGTAATTCTGGGGTTGCTGCTGCCATCTGTTGATTTAGTGATGAACTTAAATGTGGGATTCTCTTCTGGCGGGATTTCGAAGTTCATTAGTTGGTTTTTATGTTTTTCTATGTATATCCTCTCCCATATGACGAGTTCACTATGTTTTTGTACGTATTTTAGTAATTCTGTGCTATCTTCAATTTCATGATTTTCAGACCAGAAATGAGCTGCTATTGCGGACTTATCAATATTTTTGTATCTTAAATGCCTGAAGTGTTCTTTCTTTCTAGTGCCTATGTTTCTTTTTGTCCTCCCTATGTACATTTTTTCACAGTCTTTACAATTAATCTTATAATGCCTGACTTTTCCTCTGGTTTTATCTTATCAGTATTATTACTGTGAAGTAGGTTTTTAATGTTGTAATTGTTTTTGGTGCCAATGTTATATTGTATTTCTTGAATATTTTTTGGAACTTTTTGTGGCCCAGGGGTGGTAAGTAAACTTAGCAAATCTAATTTCTTGTTTTATTGGTGTGAGAGCTGTGATGTGTTTTAATCTCTTTTGAAGTTTGAATAATTTGTTTTTTATCTACAAGGTTTTTTTCCATATCCATTTTTAATTGCGGTTTTTAAGATTTGATGGTATTCGTTTTGATATTCTTGCTGGCTGAGAGGTAGATTTACTAATCTGTGTGTGATACTGTTGATGGTTGCATGTTTGTGTGGAATTGGGTTGAAACTATTTGCTTTGATGTAATTATCTGTGTGTGTTGCTTTTCTATGGATACCAAATTCAAGTTTTTCATTGCTTTTTGTGATTTTAAGGTCTAAAAAAGGTAGAGTACAGTCCTCTTCAGTTTCCACTGTGAATTGTATGCTGGGTTCTTGAGTTGCTTTTTCATTTGATATAACATTTATAACTAAGTTTATTGTAGTAAATAGTATAAAGACTTAAAACCCCGATATTCATTTATACACACCCTGTACTATTGTTTTATATAGATTTCGAATCATTTTACCAACATAGCTGCCAGTTCATATTTTTACAATTTCTTACCCCTGTCATCGCCAAGTTCTTTACATCTGCTCTCCATCCCCAAACAACTCCTAAACACTGAAATTCTTTTAACATCTATATTTTGTATATGTTTTATGAAGACGTTTAGTCCGATATTGCTACGGACAGCCTTTGAAGTCGTCATTCTTGATGATAGTGCGGTACCTATCACACCAATAACGCCTCCACTTTGCACAGAATTCATGCCATCATTCTCTGAACCAGATTTCATCGAACCCTGAACACCTCAGGCAAGCTAGCAGAGAAATAACACGAATTTCATGGAATTCACCCGATACTTTTTATACGAACGTAACAAGAATGACTGCAATTACTAACCACGAATATTTGGGAATTGAAATATGAAAAAGCAGTTGAACGGAGGTCTTGGTCTGCTGCATATTGAATGAGCGAAAGAGGTAAAGAATTCAATATGTAAATTTACAAGAATTTTGTTAATAATGGCTAGGAAAAGAGGTTCTTGTGCTTCATGGATTTTAACCTCAGGGAAATTTACATATCAAAAGTTTGGACCGACCATCTGGTCAATCCCTTGGTAGATCCCATGGGAGCCTGTTGAGTGAAATTCTGCCAATACAGGCTATTCCAAAATTGCCTTCATGAACGAGTAGCACGTATACTTTTGTAATAAGTTATACAGCATAGATAAAAATAAAATATCAAATAAAAATTAAAATCTGTATATCTATTACCATATCTATTTTCAGTTATGTAAACCTTATTTTTACCTCTATTCTATTTTTAAAATAAATTACATACGAGGCTGGTCTGAAAAGTTTCCGATCTCGGCATGAAGATGGCAGCACTCATAAATAAAAGCTTGTGAATTTCCTTCTTCATCTGTTGACAGCCACGCATCAAAGTTTTAGCCATTTTGGACGCTCAATTGTTATGTGACAGTCGTTTGAATGAGTTAACGTGAGTGCTTTTATGAAAATGTACAAAATCGAGTATCGAGCTGTCATTAAATGTTTGTATTTGAAAGGTAATACACCTACGCAAATCAAAGATGAGTTGGATTCTGTGTATGGGGACTCTGCACCATCATTTACCACTGGGCAGCTGAATTTAAACGTGGCTGTAAGAGCTTCGGAGACGATGAACGTTCGGGACGTCCAAAAACCTGCCAATTACCAACGAGAACCTCGCCAAAGTTCACCAAATGGTGCTAGACGACCGTCAAATTAAAGGGACAGAGATAGCAGAGGCTATGAACATGTCAAAAGAACGTGTTTGTCATATATTAAATCAACATTTAGACATGAGAAAGCTGTCCGCACGTTGGGTGCCGCGTTTGGTCACGTTAGACCAAAAACGTGTTTGAATGAACATTTCCAACGTTCAGTTGACGCAGTTTAGGCGCAATAAATCCAGGTTTTGGCGCCGATTAATTACTATATATGAAACTTGCATACACCATTGTACGCCCAAAACAAAAATACAGTCCAAACAGTGGACTGCAAAGGGGCAACCAGCTCCTAAAAGAGCAAAAACTGTTTTTTGGGGGGCTGGGAAAATAATAGCGACTTTTTTTGGGATAGTCATGGAGTTATTTTAATAGATTTTCTTCACAAAGAGAAAAACATTACAAGAGCATACTACGCATCATTACCTGACAAGCTGAAGGAAGAACTTGCGGAAAAACGGCCACATTTGCAGAAAAAGAAAATCCTGTCTTTACCAAGACAACGCACCGTCTCAGATCTCAGCGCTCGCAATGGCGAAAATCCACGAATTACGGTTTGAACTGCTTGACCATCCGCCTTACTCAGTATATCTAGCCGCAAGCGCATTCTTTTGTTCCCTCATCTGAAAATTGGGCTCGGAGGACAGAGATTTTCGTCAAATGAAGAGACAGTCACCTTCTTGAACAATTATTTTGCAGAGAAGAACGCCGAGTACTATTTGGACGGGCTACAGAGATGGGAGCATCGCTGGAAGAAGTGTGTAGAGTTACAAGGAGACTATGTTGAAAAACGCCGTGTACTATTTGGACGGGTTACAGAGATGGGAGCATCGCTGGGAGAAGTGTGTAGAGTTACAAGGAGACTATGTTGAAAAACGCCGAGTACTATTTGGACGGGTTATAGAGATGGGAGCATTGCTGGGAGAAGTGTGTAGAGTTACAAGGAGACTATGTTGAAAAACGCCGAGTACTATTTGGACGGGTTACAGAGATGGGAGCATTGCTGGGAGAAGTGTGTAGAGTTACAAGGAGACTATGTTGAAAAACGCCGAGTACTATTTGGACGGGTTATAGAGATGGGAGCATCGCTGGGAGAAGTGTGTAGAGTTACAAGGAGACTATGTTGAAAAACGCCGAGTACTATTTGGACGGGTTATAGAGATGGGAGCATTGCTGGGAGAAGTGTGTAGAGTTACAAGGAGACTATGTTGAAAAACGCCGAGTACTATTTGGACGGGTTACAGAGATGGGAGCATCGCTGGGAGAAGTGTGTAGAGTTACAAGGAGACTATGTTGAAAAACGCCGAGTACTATTTGGACGGGTTACAGAGATGGGAGCATCGCTGGTAGAAGTGTGTAGAGTTACAAGGAGACTATGTTGAAAAACGCCGAGTACTATTTGGACGGGTTATAGAGATGGGAGCATTGCTGGGAGAAGTGTGTAGATTTACAAGGAGACTATGTTGAAAAACGCCGAGTACTATTTGGACGGGTTACAGAGATGGGAGCATCGCTGGGAGAAGTGTGTAGAGTTACAAGGAGACTATGTTGAAAAACGCCGAGTACTATTTGGACGGGTTACAGAGATGGGAGCATCGCTGGTAGAAGTGTGTAGAGTTACAAGGAGACTATGTTGAAAAACGCCGAGTACTATTTGGACGGGTTACAGAGATGGGAACATCGCTGGGAGAAGTGTGTAGAGTTACAAGGAGACTATGTTGAAAAACGCCGAGTACCATTTGGACGTGTTATAGAGATGGGAGCATTGCTGGGAGAAGTGTGTAGATTTACAAGGAGACTATGTTGAAAAACGCCGAGTACTATTTGGACGAGTTACAGAGATGGGAGCATCGCTGGTAGAAGTGTGTAGAGTTACAAGGAGACTATGTTGAAAAACGCCGAGTACTATTTGGACGAGTTACAGAGATGGGAGCATCGCTGGGAGAAGTGTGTAGAGTTACAAGGAGACTATGTTGAAAAACGCCGAGTACTATTTGGACGGGTTATAGAGATGGGGACATCGCTGGGAGAAGTGTGTAGAGTTACAAGGAGACTATGTTGAAAAACGCCGAGTACTATTTGGACGAGTTACAGAGATGGGAGCATCGCTGGTAGAAGTGTGTAGAGTTACAAGGAGACTATGTTGAAAAACGCCGAGTACTATTTGAACGGGTTATAGAGATGGGAGCATTGCTGGGAGAAGTGTGTAGATTTACAAGGAGACTATGTTGAAAAACGCCGAGTACTATTTGGACGGGTTACAGAGATGGGAGCATCGCTGGGAGAAGTGTGTAGAGTTACAAGGAGACTATGTTGAAAAACGCCGAGTACTATTTGTACGGGTTACAGAGATAGGAGCATTGCTGGGAGAAGTGTGTAGAGTTACAAGGAGACTATGTTGAAAAACGCCGAGTACTATTTGGACGGGTTACAGAGATGGGAGCATCGCTGGGAGAAGTGTGTAGATTTACAAGGAGACTATGTTGAAAAACGGCGAGTACTATTTGGACGGGTTACAGAGATGGGAACATCGCTGGGAGAAGTGTGTAGAGTTACAAGGAGACTATGTTGAAAAACGCCGAGTACTATTTGTACGGGTTACAGAGATGGGAGTATCGCTGGGAGAAGTGTGCAGAGTTACAAGGAGACTACGTTGAAAACCGCCGAGTACTATTTGGACGGGTTACAGAGATGTGAGCATCGCTGGGAGAAGTGTGTAGATTTACAAGGAGACTATGTTGAAAAACGCCGAGTACTATTTGGACGGGTTACAGAGATGGGAGCATCGCTGGGAGAAGTGTGTAGATTTACAAGGAGACTATGTTGAAAAACGCCGAGTACTATTTGGACGAGTTACAGCGATGGGAGCATCGCTAGGAGAAGTGTGTAGAGTTACTAGTAGGCTATGTTGAAAAACGCCGAGTTCTATTTGGACGAGTTACAGAGATGGGAACGTCGCTGGAAGAAGTGGTAGAGTTACAAGAAGACTATGTTGAAAACCGCCGAGTACTATTTGGACGTGTTACAGAGATGGGACCATCGCTGGGAGAAGTGTGTAGAGTTACAAGGAGACTATGTTGAAAAACGCCGAGTACTATTTGGACGGGGTACAGAGATGGGAGCATCGCTGGGAGAAGTGTGTAGAGTTACAAGGAGACTATGTTGAAAAACACCGAGTACTATTTGGACGGGTTACAGAGATGGGACCATCGCTGGCAGAAGTGTGTAGAGTTACAAGGAGAGTATGTTGTAAACCGCCGCGTACTATTTCGACGGGTTACAGAGATGGGAGCATCGCTGGCAGAAGTGTGTAGAGTTACAAGGAGACTATGTTGAAAAACGCCGCGTACTATTTCGACGGGTTACAGAGATGGGAGCATCGCTGGAAGAAGTGCGTAGAGTTACAAGGAGACTATGTTGAAAAACGCCGAATACTATTTGGATGGGTTACAGAGATGGGACCATCGCTGGCAGAAGTGTGTAGAGTTACAAGGAGACTATGTTGAAAACCGCCGAGTATTATTTGGACGGATTGCAGAGATGGGACCATCGCTAGGAGAAGTGTGTAGAGTTACAAGGAGACTATGTTGAAAAAAGTCGAGTACTATTTAGACGGGTTACAGAGATGGGAGCATCGCTAGGCGAAATGTGTAGAGTTACAAGGAGACTATGGAGGAAAACGCCGAGTACTATTTGGACGGGTTACAGAGATGGGAGCGTCGCTGGGAGAAGTGTGTAGAGCAACAAGGAGACTATGTTGAAAAACGCCGAGTACTATTTGGACGGGTTACAGAGATGAGATCATCGCTGGGAGAAGTGTGTAGAGTTACAAGGAGACTATGTTAAAAACCGCCGAGTACTATTTGGACGTGTTACAGAGATGGGAGCATCGCTGGGAGAAGTGTGTAGAGTTACAAGGAGACTATGTTGAAAAACGCCGTGTACTATTTGGACGGGTTACAGAGATGGGAGCATCGCTGGGAGAAGTGTGTAGAGTTACAAGGAGACTATGTTGAAAAACGCCGAGTACTATTTGGACGGGTTATAGAGATGGGAGCATTGCTGGGAGAAGTGTGTAGAGTTACAAGGAGACTATGTTGAAAAACGCCGAGTACTATTTGGACGGGTTACAGAGATGGGAGCATTGCTGGGAGAAGTGTGTAGAGTTACAAGGAGACTATGTTGAAAAACGCCGAGTACTATTTGGACGGGTTATAGAGATGGGAGCATCGCTGGGAGAAGTGTGTAGAGTTACAAGGAGACTATGTTGAAAAACGCCGAGTACTATTTGGACGGGTTATAGAGATGGGAGCATTGCTGGGAGAAGTGTGTAGAGTTACAAGGAGACTATGTTGAAAAACGCCGAGTACTATTTGGACGGGTTACAGAGATGGGAGCATCGCTGGGAGAAGTGTGTAGAGTTACAAAGAGACTATGTTGAAAAACGCCGAGTACTATTTGGACGGGTTACAGAGATGGGAGCATCGCTGGTAGAAGTGTGTAGAGTTACAAGGAGACTATGTTGAAAAACGCCGAGTACTATTTGGACGGGTTATAGAGATGGGAGCATTGCTGGGAGAAGTGTGTAGATTTACAAGGAGACTATGTTGAAAAACGCCGAGTACTATTTGGACGGGTTACAGAGATGGGAGCATCGCTGGGAGAAGTGTGTAGAGTTACAAGGAGACTATGTTGAAAAACGCCGAGTACTATTTGGACGGGTTACAGAGATGGGAGCATCGCTGGTAGAAGTGTGTAGAGTTACAAGGAGACTATGTTGAAAAACGCCGAGTACTATTTGGACGGGTTACAGAGATGGGAACATCGCTGGGAGAAGTGTGTAGAGTTACAAGGAGACTATGTTGAAAAACGCCGAGTACCATTTGGACGTGTTATAGAGATGGGAGCATTGCTGGGAGAAGTGTGTAGATTTACAAGGAGACTATGTTGAAAAACGCCGAGTACTATTTGGACGAGTTACAGAGATGGGAGCATCGCTGGTAGAAGTGTGTAGAGTTACAAGGAGACTATGTTGAAAAACGCCGAGTACTATTTGGACGAGTTACAGAGATGGGAGCATCGCTGGGAGAAGTGTGTAGAGTTACAAGGAGACTATGTTGAAAAACGCCGAGTACTATTTGGACGGGTTATAGAGATGGGGACATCGCTGGGAGAAGTGTGTAGAGTTACAAGGAGACTATGTTGAAAAACGCCGAGTACTATTTGGACGAGTTACAGAGATGGGAGCATCGCTGGTAGAAGTGTGTAGAGTTACAAGGAGACTATGTTGAAAAACGCCGAGTACTATTTGAACGGGTTATAGAGATGGGAGCATTGCTGGGAGAAGTGTGTAGATTTACAAAGAGACTATGTTGAAAAACGCCGAGTACTATTTGGACGGGTTACAGAGATGGGAGCATCGCTGGGAGAAGTGTGTAGAGTTACAAGGAGACTATGTTGAAAACCGCCGAGTACTATTTGGGCGTGTTACAGAGATAGGAGCATTGCTGGGAGAAGTGTGTAGAGTTACAAGGAGACTATGTTGAAAAACGCCGAGTACTATTTGGACGGGTTACAGAGATGGGAGCATCGCTGGGAGAAGTGTGTAGATTTACAAGGAGACTATGTTGAAAAACGGCGAGTACTATTTGGACGGGTTACAGAGATGGGAACATCGCTGGGAGAAGTGTGTAGAGTTACAAGGAGACTATGTTGAAAAACGCCGAGTACTATTTGTACGGGTTACAGAGATGGGAGTATCGCTGGGAGAAGTGTGCAGAGTTACAAGGAGACTATGTTGAAAACCGCCGAGTACTATTTGGACGGGTTACAGAGATGTGAGCATCGCTGGGAGAAGTGTGTAGATTTACAAGGAGACTATGTTGAAAAACGCCCAGTACTATTTGGACGGGTTACAGAGATGGGAGCATCGCTGGGAGAAGTGTGTAGATTTACAAGGAGACTATGTTGAAAAACGCCGAGTACTATTTGGACGAGTTACAGCGATGGGAGCATCGCTAAGAGAAGTGTGTAGAGTTACTAGTAGGCTATGTTGAAAAACGCCGAGTTCTATTTGGACGAGTTACAGAGATGGGAACGTCGCTGGAAGAAGTGGTAGAGTTACAAGAAGACTATGTTGAAAACCGCCGAGTACTATTTGGACGTGTTACAGAGATGGGACCATCGCTGGGAGAAGTGTGTAGAGTTACAAGGAGACTATGTTGAAAAACGCCGAGTACTATTTGGACGGGGTACAGAGATGGGAGCATCGCTGGGAGAAGTGTGTAGAGTTACAAGGAGACTATGTTGAAAAACACCGAGTACTATTTGGACGGGTTACAGAGATGGGACCATCGCTGGCAGAAGTGTGTAGAGTTACAAGGAGAGTATGTTGTAAACCGCCGCGTACTATTTCGACGGGTTACAGAGATGGGAGCATCGCTGGCAGAAGTGTGTAGAGTTACAAGGAGACTATGTTGAAAAACGCCGCGTACTATTTCGACGGGTTACAGAGATGGGAGCATCGCTGGAAGAAGTGCGTAGAGTTACAAGGAGACTATGTTGAAAAACGCCGAATACTATTTGGATGGGTTACAGAGATGGGACCATCGCTGGCAGAAGTGTGTAGAGTTACAAGGAGACTATGTTGAAAACCGCCGAGTATTATTTGGACGGATTACAGAGATGGGACCATCGCTAGGAGAAGTGTGTAGAGTTACAAGGAGACTATGTTGAAAAAAGTCGAGTACTATTTAGACGGGTTACAGAGATGGGAGCATCGCTAGGCGAAATGTGTAGAGTTACAAGGAGACTATGGAGGAAAACGCCGAGTACTATTTGGACGGGTTACAGAGATGGGAGCGTCGCTGGGAGAAGTGTGTAGAGTAACAAGGAGACTATGTTGAAAAACGCCGAGTACTATTTTGACGGGTTACAGAGATGAGATCATCGCTGGGAGAAGTGTGTAGATTTACAAGGAGACTATGTTGAAAAACGTCGAGTGCTATTTGGACGGGTTACAGAGATGAGATCATCGCTGGGAGAAGTGTGTAGAGTTACAAGGAGACTATGTTGAAAAACGCCGAGTCCTATTTGGATGGGTTACAGAGATGGGACCATCGCTGGCAGAAGTGTGTAGAGTTACAAGGAGGCTATGTTGAAAACCGCCAAGTATTATTTGGACGGATTACTGAGATGGGACCATCGCTAGGAGAAGTGTGTAGAGTTACAAGGAGACTATGTTGAAAAACGCCGAGTACTATTTGGACGGCTTACAGAGATGGGAACATAGCTGTGAGAAGTGTGTAGAGTTACAAGGAGAGTATGTTGTAAACCGCCGCGTACTATTTCGACGGGTTACAGAGATGGGAGCATCGCTGGAAGAAGTGCGTAGAGTTACAAGGAGACTATGTTGAAAAACGCCGAATACTATTTGGATTGGTTACAGAGATGGGACCATCGCTGGCAGAAGTGTGTAGAGTTACAAGGAGACTATGTTGAAAAACGCCGAGTACCATTTGGACGTGTTATAGAGATGGGAGCATTGCTGGGAGAAGTGTGTAGATTTACAAGGAGACTATGTTGAAAAACGCCGAGTACTATTTGGACGAGTTACAGAGATGGGAGCATCGCTGGTAGAAGTGTGTAGAGTTACAAGGAGACTATGTTGAAAAACGCCGAGTACTATTTGGACGAGTTACAGAGATGGGAGCATCGCTGGGAGAAGTGTGTAGAGTTACAAGGAGACTATGTTGAAAAACGCCGAGTACTATTTGGACGGGTTATAGAGATGGGGACATCGCTGGGAGAAGTGTGTAGAGTTACAAGGAGACTATGTTGAAAAACGCCGAGTACTATTTGGACGAGTTACAGAGATGGGAGCATCGCTGGTAGAAGTGTGTAGAGTTACAAGGAGACTATGTTGAAAAACGCCGAGTACTATTTGAACGGGTTATAGAGATGGGAGCATTGCTGGGAGAAGTGTGTAGATTTACAAAGAGACTATGTTGAAAAACGCCGAGTACTATTTGGACGGGTTACAGAGATGGGAGCATCGCTGGGAGAAGTGTGTAGAGTTACAAGGAGACTATGTTGAAAACCGCCGAGTACTATTTGGGCGTGTTACAGAGATAGGAGCATTGCTGGGAGAAGTGTGTAGAGTTACAAGGAGACTATGTTGAAAAACGCCGAGTACTATTTGGACGGGTTACAGAGATGGGAGCATCGCTGGGAGAAGTGTGTAGATTTACAAGGAGACTATGTTGAAAAACGGCGAGTACTATTTGGACGGGTTACAGAGATGGGAACATCGCTGGGAGAAGTGTGTAGAGTTACAAGGAGACTATGTTGAAAAACGCCGAGTACTATTTATACGGGTTACAGAGATGGGAGTATCGCTGGGAGAAGTGTGCAGAGTTACAAGGAGACTATGTTGAAAACCGCCGAGTACTATTTGGACGGGTTACAGAGATGTGAGCATCGCTGGGAGAAGTGTGTAGATTTACAAGGAGACTATGTTGAAAAACGCCCAGTACTATTTGGACGGGTTACAGAGATGGGAGCATCGCTGGGAGAAGTGTGTAGATTTACAAGGAGACTATGTTGAAAAACGCCGAGTACTATTTGGACGAGTTACAGCGATGGGAGCATCGCTAGGAGAAGTGTGTAGAGTTACTAGTAGGCTATGTTGAAAAACGCCGAGTTCTATTTGGACGAGTTACAGAGATGGGAACGTCGCTGGAAGAAGTGGTAGAGTTACAAGAAGACTATGTTGAAAACCGCCGAGTACTATTTGGACGTGTTACAGAGATGGGACCATCGCTGGGAGAAGTGTGTAGAGTTACAAGGAGACTATGTTGAAAAACGCCGAGTACTATTTGGACGGGGTACAGAGATGGGAGCATCGCTGGGAGAAGTGTGTAGAGTTACAAGGAGACTATGTTGAAAAACACCGAGTACTATTTGGACGGGTTACAGAGATGGGACCATCGCTGGCAGAAGTGTGTAGAGTTACAAGGAGAGTATGTTGTAAACCGCCGCGTACTATTTCGACGGGTTACAGAGATGGGAGCATCGCTGGCAGAAGTGTGTAGAGTTACAAGGAGACTATGTTGAAAAACGCCGCGTACTATTTCGACGGGTTACAGAGATGGGAGCATCGCTGGAAGAAGTGCGTAGAGTTACAAGGAGACTATGTTGAAAAACGCCGAATACTATTTGGATGGGTTACAGAGATGGGACCATCGCTGGCAGAAGTGTGTAGAGTTACAAGGAGACTATGTTGAAAACCGCCGAGTATTATTTGGACGGATTACAGAGATGGGACCATCGCTAGGAGAAGTGTGTAGAGTTACAAGGAGACTATGTTGAAAAAAGTCGAGTACTATTTAGACGGGTTACAGAGATGGGAGCATCGCTAGGCGAAATGTGTAGAGTTACAAGGAGACTATGGAGGAAAACGCCGAGTACTATTTGGACGGGTTACAGAGATGGGAGCGTCGCTGGGAGAAGTGTGTAGAGTAACAAGGAGACTATGTTGAAAAACGCCGAGTACTATTTTGACGGGTTACAGAGATGAGATCATCGCTGGGAGAAGTGTGTATAGTTACAAGGAGACTATGTTGAAAAACGTCGAGTGCTATTTGGACGGGTTACAGAGATGAGATCATCGCTGGGAGAAGTGTGTAGAGTTACAAGGAGACTATGTTGAAAAACGCCGAGTCCTATTTGGATGGGTTACAGAGATGGGACCATCGCTGGCAGAAGTGTGTAGAGTTACAAGGAGGCTATGTTGAAAACCGCCAAGTATTATTTGGACGGATTACAGAGATGGGACCATCGCTAGGAGAAGTGTGTAGAGTTACAAGGAGACTATGTTGAAAAACGCCGAGTACTATTTGGACGGCTTACAGAGATGGGAACATAGCTGTGAGAAGTGTGTAGAGTTACAAGGAGAGTATGTTGTAAACCGCCGCGTACTATTTCGACGGGTTACAGAGATGGGAGCATCGCTAGGCGAAATGTGTAGAGTTACAAGGAGACTATGGAGGAAAACGCCGAGTACTATTTGGACGGGTTACAGAGATGGGAGCGTCGCTGGGAGAAGTGTGTAGAGTAACAAGGAGACTATGTTGAAAAACGCCGAGTACTATTTTGACGGGTTACAGAGATGAGATCATCGCTGGGAGAAGTGTGTAGATTTACAAGGAGACTATGTTGAAAAACGTCGAGTGCTATTTGGACGGGTTACAGAGATGAGATCATCGCTGGGAGAAGTGTGTAGAGTTACAAGGAGACTATGTTGAAAAACGCCGAGTCCTATTTGGATGGGTTACAGAGATGGGACCATCGCTGGCAGAAGTGTGTAGAGTTACAAGGAGGCTATGTTGAAAACCGCCAAGTATTATTTGGACGGATTACTGAGATGGGACCATCGCTAGGAGAAGTGTGTAGAGTTACAAGGAGACTATGTTGAAAAACGCCGAGTACTATTTGGACGGCTTACAGAGATGGGAACATAGCTGTGAGAAGTGTGTAGAGTTACAAGGAGAGTATGTTGTAAACCGCCGCGTACTATTTCGACGGGTTACAGAGATGGGAGCATCGCTGGAAGAAGTGCGTAGAGTTACAAGGAGACTATGTTGAAAAACGCCGAATACTATTTGGATTGGTTACAGAGATGGGACCATCGCTGGCAGAAGTGTGTAGAGTTACAAGGAGACTATGTTGAAAAACGCCGAGTACCATTTGGACGTGTTATAGAGATGGGAGCATTGCTGGGAGAAGTGTGTAGATTTACAAGGAGACTATGTTGAAAAACGCCGAGTACTATTTGGACGAGTTACAGAGATGGGAGCATCGCTGGTAGAAGTGTGTAGAGTTACAAGGAGACTATGTTGAAAAACGCCGAGTACTATTTGGACGAGTTACAGAGATGGGAGCATCGCTGGGAGAAGTGTGTAGAGTTACAAGGAGACTATGTTGAAAAACGCCGAGTACTATTTGGACGGGTTATAGAGATGGGGACATCGCTGGGAGAAGTGTGTAGAGTTACAAGGAGACTATGTTGAAAAACGCCGAGTACTATTTGGACGAGTTACAGAGATGGGAGCATCGCTGGTAGAAGTGTGTAGAGTTACAAGGAGACTATGTTGAAAAACGCCGAGTACTATTTGAACGGGTTATAGAGATGGGAGCATTGCTGGGAGAAGTGTGTAGATTTACAAAGAGACTATGTTGAAAAACGCCGAGTACTATTTGGACGGGTTACAGAGATGGGAGCATCGCTGGGAGAAGTGTGTAGAGTTACAAGGAGACTATGTTGAAAACCGCCGAGTACTATTTGGGCGTGTTACAGAGATAGGAGCATTGCTGGGAGAAGTGTGTAGAGTTACAAGGAGACTATGTTGAAAAACGCCGAGTACTATTTGGACGGGTTACAGAGATGGGAGCATCGCTGGGAGAAGTGTGTAGATTTACAAGGAGACTATGTTGAAAAACGGCGAGTACTATTTGGACGGGTTACAGAGATGGGAACATCGCTGGGAGAAGTGTGTAGAGTTACAAGGAGACTATGTTGAAAAACGCCGAGTACTATTTGTACGGGTTACAGAGATGGGAGTATCGCTGGGAGAAGTGTGCAGAGTTACAAGGAGACTATGTTGAAAACCGCCGAGTACTATTTGGACGGGTTACAGAGATGTGAGCATCGCTGGGAGAAGTGTGTAGATTTACAAGGAGACTATGTTGAAAAACGCCCAGTACTATTTGGACGGGTTACAGAGATGGGAGCATCGCTGGGAGAAGTGTGTAGATTTACAAGGAGACTATGTTGAAAAACGCCGAGTACTATTTGGACGAGTTACAGCGATGGGAGCATCGCTAGGAGAAGTGTGTAGAGTTACTAGTAGGCTATGTTGAAAAACGCCGAGTTCTATTTGGACGAGTTACAGAGATGGGAACGTCGCTGGAAGAAGTGGTAGAGTTACAAGAAGACTATGTTGAAAACCGCCGAGTACTATTTGGACGTGTTACAGAGATGGGACCATCGCTGGGAGAAGTGTGTAGAGTTACAAGGAGACTATGTTGAAAAACGCCGAGTACTATTTGGACGGGGTACAGAGATGGGAGCATCGCTGGGAGAAGTGTGTAGAGTTACAAGGAGACTATGTTGAAAAACACCGAGTACTATTTGGACGGGTTACAGAGATGGGACCATCGCTGGCAGAAGTGTGTAGAGTTACAAGGAGAGTATGTTGTAAACCGCCGCGTACTATTTCGACGGGTTACAGAGATGGGAGCATCGCTGGCAGAAGTGTGTAGAGTTACAAGGAGACTATGTTGAAAAACGCCGCGTACTATTTCGACGGGTTACAGAGATGGGAGCATCGCTGGAAGAAGTGCGTAGAGTTACAAGGAGACTATGTTGAAAAACGCCGAATACTATTTGGATGGGTTACAGAGATGGGACCATCGCTGGCAGAAGTGTGTAGAGTTACAAGGAGACTATGTTGAAAACCGCCGAGTATTATTTGGACGGATTACAGAGATGGGACCATCGCTAGGAGAAGTGTGTAGAGTTACAAGGAGACTATGTTGAAAAAAGTCGAGTACTATTTAGACGGGTTACAGAGATGGGAGCATCGCTAGGCGAAATGTGTAGAGTTACAAGGAGACTATGGAGGAAAACGCCGAGTACTATTTGGACGGGTTACAGAGATGGGAGCGTCGCTGGGAGAAGTGTGTAGAGTAACAAGGAGACTATGTTGAAAAACGCCGAGTACTATTTTGACGGGTTACAGAGATGAGATCATCGCTGGGAGAAGTGTGTATAGTTACAAGGAGACTATGTTGAAAAACGTCGAGTGCTATTTGGACGGGTTACAGAGATGAGATCATCGCTGGGAGAAGTGTGTAGAGTTACAAGGAGACTATGTTGAAAAACGCCGAGTCCTATTTGGATGGGTTACAGAGATGGGACCATCGCTGGCAGAAGTGTGTAGAGTTACAAGGAGGCTATGTTGAAAACCGCCAAGTATTATTTGGACGGATTACAGAGATGGGACCATCGCTAGGAGAAGTGTGTAGAGTTACAAGGAGACTATGTTGAAAAACGCCGAGTACTATTTGGACGGCTTACAGAGATGGGAACATAGCTGTGAGAAGTGTGTAGAGTTACAAGGAGAGTATGTTGTAAACCGCCGCGTACTATTTCGACGGGTTACAGAGATGGGAGCATCGCTGGAAGAAGTGCGTAGAGTTACAAGGAGACTATGTTGAAAAACGCCGAATACTATTTGGATTGGTTACAGAGATGGGACCATCGCTGGCAGAAGTGTGTAGAGTTACAAGGAGACTATGTTGAAAACCGCCGAGTATTATTTGGACGGATTACAGAGATGGGACCATCGCTAGGAGAAGTGTGTAGAGTTACAAGGAGACTATGTTGAAAAAAGTCGAGTACTATTTAGACGGGTTACAGAGATGGGAGCATCGCTAGGCGAAATGTGTAGAGTTACAAGGAGACTATGGAGGAAAACGCCGAGTACTATTTGGACGGGTTACAGAGATGGGAGCATCGCTGGGAGAAGTGTGTAGAGTTACAAGGAGACTATGTTGAAAAACGCCGAGTACTATTTGGACGGGTTACAGAGATGAGATCATCGCTGGGAGAAGTGTGTAGAGTTACAAGGAGACTATGTTGAAAAACGTCGAGTGCCATTTGGACGGGTTACAGAGATGAGATCATCGCTGGGAGAAGTGTGTAGATTTACAAGGAGACTATGTTGAAAAACGCCGAGTACTATTTGGATGGGTTACAGAGATGGGAGAATCGCTGGGAGAAGTGTGTAGAGTTACAAGGAGACTATGTTGAAAAAAGTCGAGTACTATTTGGACGGGTTACAGAGCTGGGAACATAGCTGTGAGAAGTGTGTAGAGTTACAAGGAGAGTATGCTGTAAACCGCCGCGTACTATGTGGATGGGTTACAGAGATGGGAGCATCGCTGGGAGAAGTGCGTAGAGTTACAAGGAGACTATGTTGAAAAACGCCGAGTACTATTTGGATGGGTTACAGAAATGGGACCATCGCAGGCAGAAGTGTGTAGAGTTACAAGGAGACTATGTTGAAAACCGCCGAGTATTATTTGGACGGATTACAGAGATGGGACCATCGCTAGGAGAAGTGTGTAGAGTTACAAGGAGACTATGGTGAAAAACGCCGAGTACTATTTGGACGGGTTACAGAGATGGGAGCATCGCTGGGAGAAGTGTGTAGAGTTACAAGGAGACTATGTTGAAAAACGCCGAGTACTATTTGGACGGGTTACAGAGATGAGATCATCGCTGGGAGAAGTGTGTAGAGTTACAAGGAGACTATGTTGAAAAACGTCGAGAGCTATTTGGACGGGTTACAGAGATGAGATCATCGCTGGGAGAAGTGTGTAGAGTTACAAGGAGACTATGTTGAAAAACGTCGAGTGCTATTTGGACGGGTTACAGAGATGAGATCATCGCTGGGAGAAGTGTGTAGAGTTACAAGGAGACTATGTTGAAAAACGTCGAGTGCTATTTGGACGGGTTACAGAGATGAGATCATCGCTGGGAGAAGTGTGTAGAGTTACAAGGAGACTATGTTGAAAAACGCCGAGTACTATTTGGACGGGTTACAGAGATGAGATCATCGCTGGGAGAAGTGTGTAGAGTTACAAGGAGACTATGTTGAAAAACGTCGAGTACTATTTGGACGGGTTACAGAGATGAGATCATCGCTGGGAGAAGTGTGTAGAGTTACAAGCAGACTATGTTGAAAAACGCCGAGTACTATTTGGACGGGTTACAGAGATGAGATCATCGCTGGGAGAAGTGTGTAGAGTTACAAGGAGACTATGTTGAAAAACGCCGAGTACTATTTTGACGGGTTACAGAGATGAGATCATCGCTGGGAGAAGTGTGTAGAGTTACAAGGAGACTATGTTGAAAAACGTCGATTGCTATTTGGACGGGTTACAGAGATGAGATCATCGCTGGGAGAAGTGTGTAGAGTTACAAGGAGACTATGTTGAAAAACGTCGAGTGCTATTTGGACGGGTGACAGAGACGAGATCATCGCTGGTAGAAGTGTGTAGAGTTACAAGGAGACTATGTTGAAAAACGCCGAGTGCTATTTGGACGTGTTACAGAGATGAGATCATCGCTGGGAGAAGTGTGTAGAGTTACAAGGAGACTATGTTGAAAAACGCCGAGTGCTATTTGGACGGGTTACAGAGACGAGATCATCGCTGGTAGAAGTGTGTAGAGTTACAAGGAGACTATGTTGAAAAACGCCGAGTGCTATTTGGACGTGTTACAGAGATGAGATCATCGCTGGGAGAAGTGTGTAGAGTTACAAGGAGACTATGTTGAAAAACGCCGAGTACTATTTGGACGGGTTACAGAGATGGGAACATCGCTGGGAGAAGTGTGTAGAGTTACAAGGAGACTATGTTGATAAACGCCGTGTACTATTTGGACGGGTTGCGGAAATGGGAACATCGCTGGGAGAATTGTGTAGAGTTACAAGGAGACTATGTTGAAAAACGTCGAGTGCTATTTGGACTCGTTACAGAGATGGGAACATCGCTGGGAGAAGTGTGTAGAGTTACAAGGAGACTATGTTGAAATACGCCGAGTACTCTTTGGACGGGTTACAGAGATTTGATCATCGCTGGTAGAAGTGTGTAGAGTTTCAAGGAGACTATGCTGAAAAACGTCGAGTGCTATTTGGACGTGTTACAGAGATGGGAACATCGCTGGGAGAAGTGTGTAGAGTTACAAGGAGACTATGTTGAAAAACGCCGAGTACTATTTGGACGGGTTACGGAAATGGGAACATCGCTGGGAGAAGTGTGTAGAGTTACAAGGAGATTATGTTGAAAAACGTCGAGTACTATTTGGATGGGTTACAGAGATGGAAGCATCGCTGGGAGAAGTGTGAAGAGTTACAAGGAGACTGTGTTGAAAAACGTCGAGTATTATTTGGATGGGTTACAGAGATGGAAGCATAGCTGGGAGAAGTGTGAAGAGTTACAAGGAGACTGTGTTGAAAAACGCCGAGTATTATTTGGATGGGTTACAGAGATGGAAGCATAGCTGGGAGAAGTGTGAAGAGTTACAAGGAGACTGTGTTGAAAAACGCCGAGTGCTATTTGAACCGGTTACAGAGATGGGAGCATCGCCGGGAGAAGAGTGAGGAGTTACAAGGAGACTGTGTTGAAAAACGCCGAGTGCTATTTGAACCGGTTACAGAGATGGAAGCATCGCTGGGAGAAGTGTGAAGAGTTACAAGGAGACTGTGTTGAAAAACGTCGAGTACTATTTGGATGGGTTACAGAGATGGAAGCATCGCCGGGAGAAGAGTGAGGAGTTACAAGGAGACTGTGTTGAAAAACGCCGAGTGCTATTTGAACCGGTTACAGAGATGGGAGCATCGCCGGGAGAAGTGTGTAGAGTTACAAGGAGACTATGTTGAAAAACATCGAGTACTATTTGGACGTGTTACAGAGATGAGAGCTTCGCTGGGAGAAGTGTGTAAAGTTACAAGGAGACTATGTTGAAAAACGCCGAGTACTATTTGGACGTGTTACAGAGATGGGAACATCGTTGGGAGAAGTGTGTAGAGTTACAAGGAGACTATGTTTAAAATCGCCGAGTACTATTTGGACGTGTTACACAGATAGGAACATTGCTGAGAGAAGTGTAAAGAGTTACAAGGAGATTATGTTGAAAAACGCCGAGTACTATTTGGACGGGTTACAGAGATGGAAGCATCGCTGGGAGAAGTGTGAAGAGTTACAAGGAGACTATGTTGAAAAACGTCGAGTATTATTTGGATGGGTTACAGAGATGGAAACATCGCTGGGAGAAGTGTGAAGAGTTACAAGGAGACTATGTTGAAAAACGCCGAGTACTATTTGGACGGGTTACAGAGATGGAAACATCGCTGGGAGAAGTGTGAAGAGTTACAAGGAGACTATGTCGAAAATCGTCGAGTACTATTTGGACGGGTTACAGAGATGGGACCATCGCTGGCAGAAGTGTGTAGAGTTACAAGGAGACTATGTCGAAAAACGCCGAGTACTATTTGGACGGGTTACAGAGATGGGACCATCGCTGGCAGAAGTGTGTAGAGTTACAAGGAGACTATGTTGAAAACCGCCGAGTATTATTTGGACGTGTTACAGAGATGGGAGCATCGCTGGGAGAAGTGTGTAGAGTTACAAGGAGACTATGTTGAAAAACGCCGAGTACTATTTGGACGTGTTACAGAGATGAGAACATCGCTGGGAGAAGTGTGAAGAGTTACAAGGAGACTATGTTGAAAACCGCCGAGTATTATTTGGACGTGTTACAGAGATGGGAGCATCGCTGGGAGAAGTGTGTAGAGTTACAAGGAGACTATGTTGAAAAACGCCGAGTACTATTTGGACGGGTTACAGAGATGGAAGCATCGCTGGGAGAAGTGTGAAGAGTTACAAGGAGACTATGTTGAAAAACGTCGAGTATTATTTGGATGGGTTACAGAGATGGAAACATCGCTGGGAGAAGTGTGAAGAGTTACAAGGAGACTATGTTGAAAAACGCCGAGTACTATTTGGACGGGTTACAGAGATGGAAACATCGCTGGGAGAAGTGTGTAGAGTTACAAGGAGACTATGTCGAAAAACGCCGAGTACTATTTGGACGGGTTACAGAGATGGGACCATCGCTGGCAGAAGTGTGTAGAGTTACAAGGAGACTATGTTGAAAACCGCCGAGTATTATTTGGACGTGTTACAGAGATGGGAGCATCGCTGGGAGAAGTGTGTAGAGTTACAAGGAGACTATGTTGAAAACCGCCGAGTACTCTTTGGACGGGTTACAGAGATAGGAGCATAGCTGGGAGAAGTGTGTAAAGTTACAAGGAGACTATGTTGAAAAACGCCGAGTACTATTTGGACGGGTTTCAGAGATGGGAGCATCGCTGGGAGAAGTGTGTAGTGTTACAAGGGGAACATGCTGAAAACCAAAAGAAAGAGAATCTGAAAAACTGTCATGTATCCTTATTAGGTCGGAAACGAGTACGCTCTTAAGCTCCAATTTTAGCCTCTCTTTAATGCTCGGAAATAAATCATGTACCTTTCTTCCTACGTGTGCTTTATCCCACTCTTCTTGTCATTCCTACAGGAACAGTTGTTTACTTCTTTCTTAGTACTTTTTCTTCTTCCCATAAGTTTAAAAACATGCTCATATTTCTTCTTCTTTAGCAAGTAAGTTGCACTCGTTAATCCAAATAGTCTATAGGCCAAATTACCGGCACTATTAGTTGGGCCAAAGTAGATGTACTTGATAGAGGGATAGATAAACATTGATGTAGTTGTGGGTAGGGCAGGGTTTGCATAGATAGAGATAGCCTGATTTGAATCACGGATTTTCCGATCTTCGGTTGTTCTTAGCGATCCAGCTATCATGGCATCATGCCAGCATGACATAAAATTCTCCTACAATGTCGTACTTTTCCCGGTAAACCATTACGAGATACGCAGCGCTTGTCGTAGGCTCCTTAAGTATATCAAGGTCGTATTCATAGTTTTATCACTTTGGTCTTCACTATCTTCCGACAAACTTGGTCCGGACCAAAGGCGGTCTATCTTTGTGGTATTCATAGACAATAAAAGGCCTCGGACCAAGTAAAGCTTAGGACCAGCACGGAGCAAATGTTACACGACGTAGAAAGATCCTTCTGCACATGCGCGGGCCCTATAGAATGCTAAACAAACCACAGTGTACCTACAAGCTTATAAATCTCTGTGCTCGTTTCACAACTGTTTCTTAATAATTCTAACGGTTACTGCTGCTGTTTGAGATTGGTAAGAAAGTTTGGTGTGCTGTGGATATGAAGAAGCGTGGTATTAATTGGTCAGAGGAAGACCAATGTTTTCTCTAATGCAGAAAAGAATGAATATTATAGAAAATAAATCCGTGTCGACGAATACAAATATGAGCAAGGAGGAAGCATGGAGGGAAATTTATAACGAGTTTGCTGATAATGCTGCTTACTGATACAGGTCAGCAGTGTTGTCTTGATATCCTCCTCTTGTATAATACCGAAGTGCTGTTAGGATTTGAGTGTCAGGCCTCGGTTATCGTCCCTGACGTACAGGTCAGCAGTGTTGTCTTGATATCCTCCTCTTGTATAATACCGAAGTGCTGTTAGGATTTGAGTGTCAGACCTCGGTTATCGTCTCTGACGTACAGGTCAGCAGTGATGTCTTGATATCCTCCTCTTGTATAATACCGAAGTACTGTTATGATTTGAGTGTCAGTCCTCGGTTATCGTCCCTGACGTACAGGTCAGCAGTGTTGTCTTGATATCCTCCTCTTGTATAATACCGAAGTGCTGTTAGGATTTGAGTGTCAGGCCTCGGTTATCGTCCCTGACGTACAGGTCAGCAGTGTTGTCTTGATATCCTCCTCTTGTATAATACCGAAGTGCTGTTAGGATTTGAGTGTCAGACCTCGGTTATCGTCTCTGACGTACAGGTCAGCAGTGATGTCTTGATATCCTCCTCTTGTATAATACCGAAGTACTGTTATGATTTGAGTGTCAGTCCTCGGTTATCGTCCCTGATGTACAGGACAGCAGTGTTGTCTTTATATCCCTCTCTTACATAATACCGAAGTGCTGTTAGGATTTGAGTGTCAGGCCTCGGTTATCGTCTCTGACGTACAGGTCAGCAGTGTTGTCTTGATATCCTCCTCTTGTATAATACCGAAGTACTGTTAGTTTTTGAGTGTCAGTCCTCGGTTATCGTCCCTGATGTACAGGACAGCAGTGTTGTCTTTATATCCCTCTCTTACATAATACCGAAGTGCTGTTAGGATTTGAGTGTCAGGCCTCGGTTATCGTCCCTGACGTACAGGTCAGCAGTGTTGTCTTGATATCCTCCTCTTGTATAATACCGAAGTGCTGTTAGGATTTGAGTGTCAGACCTCGGTTATCGTCCCTGACGTACAGGTCAGCAGTGTTGTCTTCATATCCTCCTCTTGTATAATACCGAAGTGATGTTAGGATTTGAGTATCAGACCTCGGTTATCATCCCTGACGTACAGGTCAGCAGTGTTGTCTTGATATCCTCCTCTTGTATAATACCGAAGTGCTGTTAGGATTTGAGTGTCAGGTCTCGGTTATCGTCCCTGACGTACAGGTCAGCAGTGTTGTCTTCATATCCTCCTCTTGTATAATACCGAAGTGATGTTAGGATTTGAGTATCAGACCTCGGTTATCATCCCTGACGTACAGGTCAGCAGTGTTGTCTTGATATCCTCCTCTTGTATAATACCGAAGTGCTGTTAGGATTTGAGTGTCAGGTCTCGGTTATCGTCCCTGACGTACAGGTCAGCAGTGTTGTCTTCATATCCTCCTCTTGTATAATACCGAAGTGCTGTTAGGATTTGAGTGTCAGACCTCGGTTATCGTCCCTGACGTACAGGTCAGCAGTGTTGTCTTGATATCCTCCTCTTGTATAATACCGAAGTGCTGTTAGGATTTGAGTGTCAGACCTCGGTTATCGTCTCTGACGTACAGGTCAGCAGTGTTGTCTTGATATCCTCCTCTTGTATAATACCGAAGTGCTGTTAGGATTTGAGTGTCAGACCTCGGTTATCGTCTCTGACGTACAGGTCAGCAGTGTTGTCTTGATATCCTCCTCTTGTATAATACCGAAGTGCTGTTAGGATTTGTGTGTCAGGCCTCGCTTATCGTCCCTGACGTACAGGTCAGCAGTGTTGTCTTGATATCCTCCTCTTGTATAATACCGAAGTGCTGTTAGGATTTGAGTGTCAGGTCTCGCTTATCGTCCCTGACGTACAGGTTAGGACGAAACATTTCTATCAACTTTCTGACATTTGCTTTACTAAACCTGTATCTACTTTTGAAGTTTAGGTCGTCGTACTTCGCAGTAATTTCTATTCTTGGTAGATACGTTTACCTCTGTCATCTTATTTCAGAAATTCTACGCACCAGAGCTATATTCATCACTTCATTGTCGTCCATGTCGCAAAGATATTCCGCCTTTAATCTACCCCTCGGAGGCGGACCAAAATTTGAGCCGGACCAACGTGTTTGTTCCCCGGTCTATTGCTAATCCCGGTTTAAGAATAAGAAAATCGATGTCCACCGGAAGTAACAAGTTCGTCCGGACCAAGTGTGACTATGAAAATCTCTATGCACATAAACTTATCTGACCTACCAAACATAGCGTAAGACTCATAAAGTCAAATGAATTTCCGTATCATGTGACACGGCCAGCTCGGTTCCCCAACTTGACCCCATTACAGTTCTTTCCTTGGGACGCAGTAAAAGAGTGTATCAAGAACCGCCAAAGACAGTAGAGGATATGCAACATCGTATTACTGCAGAAACACTACAATATGTGACACACTCTCTGGTTACGTGTATTGATGCAAAGGTTGGGCGCTTGGAACATCTGTTGAAGTGACATGGTTTCATCTGGCAATATGCTACTGGTTATTTGTGTGTGCATTTTCCATGCTAGATGTATGCACAATAATTGTCTGTGGGCTATAGAAAACTAGTAAACGTGTTTAGAAATGTGAAACCAAATCTGTTATTTTAGCTCTAGATTCTATTTTGCTAGAATTAACATATATTTTCCATTTAAAAAAAACGCAAATTAGAGATTCAGAAATTCCCTTTCCCCTACCTCTTATCCCTCTTAGAAATATTATTCCTGTTCTCATCCAAGCTAGCCCTTCTCTCTCTTGCCTATTGCAGTAATCTACATATGCTTCTCGTCCCCAGTTTCTTTTTATTTGTTTGTGAAATTGTAATGATTTTATGTTTCTAGACTTCTCGATATTTCCTGACTTTCTATATCTTCTCTTTTGCATTTCACCAATTTACCCACATCGCTTGTACTCCTTTCCTCTCATCTCCATATATCTCCCATTCCTATTTCTTCTGTAATTCCTCCTAACTCTGCCCAGCAACTGTTTCAGTTCTCCAATCGTTTTTTCTGTTTCATGGAAAATTTCATATTTTCCCCTTAGAAGCAGGAATATGTCTCAGTTAATTGATGGAAATTAATCATTTCTACACACTAGCCGTATATAGGCTATGTTTTTTGATAGAGCCGACATGAAAAATTCCATGCCATGGCCGGGATTTGAACGATGGACCTCCTGGTTTCCGTCCAGTTGCTCTGATCCATTGAGCTACCATGGCCAACGCGCCATCCTGACACTAAATTCTGCATTTTGACTCGTATATTTCCCCGGTAAACCACTAGGCGCTCGCGCATCGTGTCAGCACGGTACGTTGGCCATGGTACCTCAATGGGTTAGAGCGAATGGACGGAAACCAGGAGATCCGTGGTTCAAATCCCGGCCATGCCATTGAATTTTTCATGTTGAATCTATCAAAAACCATATCCTATATACAGCTAGTGTGAGCCCCTGGCATAGATACAGATGCCGACCTAATTATTCCAACGTAAATATATTTATTACTTATATCATTTTAAAGCTACGGAGAGTAAGCATAAGTAAATACAACTAAAACAAAAGAAACTTGAGTCTTCCATTAAACATATCAACTCATAAATAATAACTGAAACTAATTTGCACTACAAGGAGAAATAAATCTGTTACTTTACATCTGGACATAAGTATTCGAACAGAGAACAGCTAGTATTTAGTTATCATCCCCTTTCTTCGAATTACTGGGCATTGTCTGTATGTGTTATTTAGTGACTACAGAGTCCGTATTTCTCCACTCTGTTTGAAGAAGTTCTTTCAGATGGTCCTTACTTCTGATGTGATGCTTCCTCACACGCTCCTCGAGTTCCTCCCAGATGTTGTCTATAGGATTTAAATCTGGAGATCGTGGCGGTTGTCTTCAAGGTGTGAGGAGTGTTGTACACGATCCAAAGCCTTACAATTTCAGCAGTACGCTTCGGATCATTGCCCTGCTGGTAGTAATAATCATACCCTAATCCCAGCTTCTCTGCACTCTTTTTAGGATTGTTTTCAAGAATCCTTTTGTATTCAAATTTATCCATGATCCCATCTATGAACACGAGTTCCCCAAAGCTAGATGAAGCTATACATCACATACTGAAATAGAAATCGGGATTAATCATATGTTATTAGAAAAAATTGACAGCATAAAATTTCTGGGCCTTCAAGTGGACAGATGTTTAGATTGGAAAGCTCACATAAATTATATATTACCTAAACTCAGCTCTGCCTGTTATGCTATCCGAGAGCTGGTTAATGTGAGTTCTATTGACACACTTAAATTAGTATATTATGCATACTTTAACTCTATTACGGAATATTATTTTGGGGCAACTCAGTAGAAAGTAAAAATATATTTCTTATGCAAAAGAGGCTTATAAAAATCATTACTAACACCCACAACAGATGCTCCTGTAAAGATCTTTTTACAAGATTGAAGATATTAACGCTTCCTTGCATGTATATATTCTCGATCCTAAAATTCTTTGTATGCAACAAATAATGTAATTCACAGAATAAACACTAGACAAAAGTATAATATCCATTATCCCAGTGCTAAACTTTCTTGCTTTCAGAAAGGTGTGTATTATGAAACTATCAAAATATTTGGCACACTTCCTAATGTTCTTAAAGAAAAAGTTAATAATTTCGGTGCATTCAAAAATGCTGTTAGAGAGTACCTTTGCTCAAAATCTTTTTATTCTGTACAAGATTATCTGAATGACAAATTATCTTGATAATGTTTCTGTAGCTCTGTAAGTAGTATCTAACTGTTCAATGACAAATCAGTATCAATAAATCTTTGAGGCAAGTTGAAAGTTTATTTTAATGTATATGTATTTAATAAATAACAAGAATGGTATCCATTGTAAAAAGGTTGAGACGTACTGGCATAGGACAAGTGAAAGCTGATGTAAAAAGTGTTTGATTTGTGTCATATGTAATTAACCCTGCTTTGTTTTCCATATTGTTGTTCATATTGCCTGTATACTATAATATGTGTCTTATGTTAACTTTTGTACATATATATACTATTAAACTTTATACCTCTGGACATGTTCAATGTTCACAGCCTTTTCTGGCTACAAGTGAACCTACTGAACGCAAATCAATCTAAACTAATCTACAGCTCCATACGATCACACTACAGCCACCATGTTTCACTGTAGCTACTATGTTTTTAGGTTCCCATTCTGTATTTGGCAGTCTCCACACTTTAAGACGTCCATCACTCTTGTATAAGCAGAATTTTCTCTCATCCGACCCGAGAACCTTATCCCAGAATTCTGTTGGTTTCACCACATACTGTTTAGCCAATTCTATACGCGTTTTCTTATTCACTTCATATGGTTTTTTACTAGGAGCGCGGACATTGTACCCAGTACTATTTACACCCCGTTCAACTGTCCTGGTGTGAACCACGGTGCCATAATATTGCTCAAGGCATCCTGTAATCTCAGATACAGTTACTCTCGGATTCTGCTTCAACATTTTTATTATTTGCCTCCTGTCTCTGGTGGTGAGTTTAGAAGGAGCACCATGTCTAGGTTTATTTACAACAGTATTTGTCTGTTTGAAGCGTGAATTATGCAGAACACTGTAGCTTTGCTTCTGTTAATGGTTTAGGCAATTTCAGAGAGAGATTTCTTTTGTTTTGACATATTTATCACGATATTCCTCTCTGCCACGGTTGACTCCTTACCTTTACGTCCCATATTACCTGTAAGTTGACAATCGGGTGAATAACTTAGCACACTGTCTCGAGACATAGCATAAACAGAACTGATATGTGGTAGGGGCGTGTAGGGTACGTCCGACCACCTTTCTCTCTGTTCGATTGGGTATGTTCGAATACTTATGTCCTCCAATAAAAGGGACAATAGAATAAATACATGCAAAGTGATATTTTAAATATTGTTTCCTATACACAAAAGGGTAATGTTTACATATTTAACACTTCAACTCTGTCAAATAAATAGTACAGTATTTATAGTACGTGCAGTGTTACATGTTATATTATTCGAATATTTCTGTCGACCTCTGTACTTTCCTCGCCACTTCTATTTCTCATATTTTGTTTCATTTCGGATATATTTGAGGTTGCTGGGTGGGACACCCGATTTATATATATATATATATATATATATATATATATATATATATATAAAATGCTAACAAGATTTATATGTTAACATCTACTTCAGGAGCAGAGGTAACACAGAAGTTCGAAAGTCGCATATTTAAATCCACTTCTTTATGTGACGTCACGACAAGAAAGTAGCGGAATCTCAGTTTCTCTTTTATCCTTGTCCCATTACCATTAGCTTCTTCTTTTGATGTACGTTAGATAATTAAAAAAACAGGGTTCTTTTATGCAAATTAAGCCCCCACATAAAGAGGAGCTATAATTAATCACCCTCTTTAACTCAAAAGAGGGTAATAGTTTTTGTATGCTGCATTGTCAAGAAAGAATCTTTCTTCACAGACGTTGGCATTTACCACCAGAGACTCAGTGCAAAAGGGGCCTATGCCATGTCCAGGTATTTTGCTTTTGAGTCCCTCCGGGCTTAAAGCGAGGCCACGGTGTTCATTTTTATTCGTTATTTCCCGCTCTCCGATTGAGTAAGAGTGACGTCATTGTTGACCGTAGAGTCTATCTTGGAATATAGCGCCCTTTACGGAGAAGAAACGGTAATTTGTACGCAACAGTAAGCAAATTACTGCAGTCTCAGAGTAGTTGCGCTAGTAACTAATACAACCACCTTCCCTGGATATGAACACAGACCACCACGTCTTAAGGGTATGTATGACTGAAATTTTCAAATTCTGAACTAATAATGCTAGCTTTTTCAAATTTACGCCATAGATGTAGTATAATGTAAACATGTTACAACATAAATTTAAACCATTTTTCTCCAGCAGTTTAGAAATTATGATAAATGTTGTATGTTTTTTGTTACGTCACTAAAAAAGTCCCTTGCGACAAAATATTTTGAATTTTGGTCTAATATTTTAACCCTATGTTCATAATACACATGCGTTTTGAAATTGCTCTGGGTTTTTCTGTGTCTCCTTTAGTTTAGGTCACAAAAATTTTTTAATTTACAAATATTCTTTTTTGTCTAAAAAGCTGCAAGTTTATTTAAAAGTGGACGAGACAACGTTAATGATGAAGAGAGGAGTGGTAGATCATCATTGGTGACGGACGAACTCGTTCAGTTGATGCAAAAGTTCGTGAAAACCGACGTTTCACAATGTCGGAGTTGTCTACTGATTTTCCACAGAGTTCTAAGACTCTTTTGTAAGAGATAGTGACAGCAAGATTGGGTTACCGTAAGTTCTGTGCACAATGGGTGCCCAAAACTCTTACCGACCACCACAAAACTCAAAGAATGGCCTCTGCATTAGACTTTCTGTCACGTTATGCGGACGAAGGTGAACCATTGTTAAACAGAATCGTGACCGGGGACGAAACCTGGATTTAGTACAAGAACCCTGAGACAAAAGAACAATCAAAGATGTGGGCACATTCAAATTCGCCTACCAAACCAATAAAAGCCCGGCAAGGTTTTTCTGCCCGAAAATTGATGGCAACGGTGTTTTGGGATGCAAAAGGGGTGTTGTTGGTTGAATTCATGGAACTGGTAATCAAGACGTGTACTGTGAAACACTAAAAAAAATTACGACGGGCTATACAGAACAAACACCGTGGTATGCTAACTTCCGGTATCGTTTTATTTTAGGGTATGTATGACTGAAATTTCATGAAAATCGTGAAAATAACGACTTTTTTATTTTAATTCTATAAAATAATTTAGACATTCCCGAATGTGAAAAATGCATAATTTGCCTCCGAACGCCATCTTTAAATGCTTATTTAAATGTCGGTGGCCTTTAAACTCTGTCAGAGTCACGCCCTCTTTTGCCTGCATCCACATTCTTTGTCTGTTTTCCGTTCTTAAATTTTCAATTCAAGTAAAGAAAAATAAGGCTTTAGAAGACAAAATAGTTCCTAAAATGTTGCCAATATATCAGAGGCTGGCTTCTACAACATTACTAGAGAGGTGCAAAACAGGAAAAACACAGAATGCCAATGAATCTTTGCATCATGTCATATGGAATAACTGCCCAAAGGAAGTTTTCATATCAAAACAAAAATTGGATCTTGCTGTTATTAAAAGCATCAGTGAGTTTAACATGGGTAGTCTTAAGTCATTGGAGCCACAGCAAAATATCAGAGGTGAAAGTGTAGTAGACTCAGCAAGGAAAACTTCAGTGCAGCGAGATCAGACTCGTATCCTGCAAAGCAAGAAGCGAAGTTGTGCAAAAGAAAAGCAACATCTAAAGAAGAAAAAGGTGGAAAAAGCAGCAACAGAGGAGAGGAAAAAGAAATCTGAGCGTCCAACCTATCAGCCTGGTGGATTTTAATGTGAGTTATGCAATCTTTAATCGCTGTTTTCTCTATGTTCATATTTTCAGCATTTTTCTTCCTGTAAAATGCTCCTTGCGATGCAGTTTTTGTACTACATTCATGAAATTTCCTACACAGGTTCAGAATATCATGAGTAATGGAAATTGCCCTAGGTTTTATTGTGAAATGTATATAAGCATATATTTTTAATTTTCAAACACAAAACTTACAGTTTTTTAGACAAAGAAAGAATATTTGTAAATTAAAAAATTTTGTGACCTAAACTAAAGGAGACACAGAAAAACCCAGAGCAATTTCAAAAAGTATGTGTATTATGAACATAGGGTTAAAATATTAGACCAAAATTCAAAATATTTTGTCGCAAGGGACTTTTTTAGTGACGTAACAAAAAACATACAAAATTTATCATAATTTCTAAACTGCTGGAGAAAAATGGTTTAAATTTAGGTTGTAACATGTTTACAATATACTACACCTATGGTGTAAATTTTAAAAAGCTAGAATTAGTAGTTCAGAATTTGAAAATTTCATTCATACATACCCTTAACTTGGTGAATATTTTGCAATCAACCGGAGGTTACTTTCTGAACGGCCCTCTATGTCTACTATAACAGAAAAACAGATGTTCATTGTGAAATAAGTGTTCATTGAATTATCATTTAGTATATTCTTCATGGTATACTTTTATGACTACATAATTAGCTTTGCAGTGTATTACATTGCAGTATATAGTTATTTTGTAAACAGTTATATCTACACACCAGGCGAAATTACGCACCTTTATATTACGCTCCGAGGGACTTGTCTGTATGCCGGATAGTGTTACATGAACTCCTCTATGCAGCGGTTTATATTATATTTATATGTCGTACCAATTTTAATACAGGTATGAAAGTCGCATTCAGCCAAGAGGACGCGGTGGTCTGTGTTCATATCCAGGGGAAGCTGATTCTATTAGTTACTAGCACAACCACACTCAGAGCGCTGTAGATTGCTTACTGTTCTGCAAAAAGTACCGCTTCTTCTCCGTAGAGGGCACTATGATTTAAAGATAGACTCACCGGTCAACTATGACGTCATTCTTGCTCGATCTGAGGACGAGAAATAACGAATAAAAATGGGGGGGGGGCCAAACTTTATTGATGAACGTTTTAACAAAATTACTTTAGTCATCTTCAAAATACTCTACATTACATGAGATGCACTTGTCAAGTCTCTTTTCCCATTGTTGGAAGCATTTTTGTAACTCTTTAAGTTTGATATTGTTCCGTGCCCTTTCCGAAGCTGTTTTACCGCCACCACATCGTCATAACGCTCTCCTTTTACCGTTTTTTTTTTTCATTCGTTGAAATAGGAAAGAGTTGCACGGGGCTAGGTCCGGCGAATGCGGAGCGTGGGGAACGATAGACCACCTCTGAGATGCCAAATAGTGGGTCACTTGTAAGGACGTGTGTGATGGAGCGTTGTCGTGATGCAGAAACCAGTCACCTGATCGCTAAAGTTCCTGGCGTTTCCTCCTCACATTCTCTCGCAGACGTCTTAAAACATCCAAGTAAAAGTGCTGGTTAGCAGTCTGGCCAGGGGGTACGAATTCCCGATGCACAATTCTACGAACATAAAAAAAAAAATCATCGGCTTCACATTTGACCTCACTTGCCCTGCTTTTTTGGTCTGGGAGAGTTGGGAGTCCTCCACTGGCTTGACGCTTGCTTGGTTTCTGGGTCATACGCGTAACACCAACTCTCATCCCCTGTAATGACTTTGTTCAATAAGTTTGAATCACGTGCAATCTCTGTTTTCAAGTCTTGACACACATTCATGCGGATGGTTTTGTGCTCCTGTGTGAGAAGGCGCGGAACAAATTTAGCAGCAACACGTCTCATGTGCAAATCCTCCCTCAAAATCCGCTGGCACGAGCTCCAACTGATTCCTGTCGCTCCTGAAATGTCGTCGATCGTTTGCCGACGACCCTCGTAGATCTTTTGCTGAACCTTTTCAGTGTTCTCCTCATTTCGCGATGTTTAAGAGCGTCCAGAACGAGCTTGGTCTTCAACACACATCTCACCACGTTTAAAGCGTCCAAACCACACGAAAACCTGTGTGCGGCTCATAGCGTCCTCCTACAAAGCTTCCTGAAGCATTTGGTGTGTCTCCGTTGCAGTTTTTTTAAGCAGGAAACCAAATTTCACACACACTCTTTGTTCTTTTAAAGTTGCCATAACGACTTTCTCTACTATTGTAGGTAGAAGATATTCTTACAAAACTTTATCTACTTCATGTTAAAATTCGTATTTGTGGACCTGGTTTTATTAATTTTACTTTTAACTGCAAAACAAATGAGACTCTACACTAGTCTCAAGCGATAGTCAATTATTTTCAGAACTGGTCACTACTTGATGTTCCGAAATTTCATTCTGTTTTTGTGTCAGAAATTAAAAGTTGAATAACTCCGTTAATGACTGAAGTATGCGTTTCTTAAAATAAAACCATTACCAAGGAATATTTCAGAGATGCTAATTTCACAGTCACCTTTGAATTACAAAATATGTTCAGTCATAGAATGTAGACAAAACGCTTCTACACAAGAAATGCAAATCTCCTTAAAACATATAACTGGTGAATCTACCTGTATCTTTAACGACTTCCGAGATTTCCTCGCCTTTGCTTTAAATTTTCTAATCCTTTTACATTTCCAAAGTCCTCTAGATTTAAGACGAACATATTGGACTTGTAAAAACAGTTTACACAACCTGCTTTTTTTTTTAACATTTAACCCTTACTTCAGTTATCTGTAACTCTTGTCTCTATAACGGAATGTGTATACAGGATGTTACAAAAAGGTACGGCCAAACTTTCAGGAAACATTCCTCACACACAAAGAAAGAAAATATGTTATGGGGACATGTGTCCGGAAACGCTTAATTTCCATGTTAGAGCTCATTTTATTACTTCTCTTCAAATCACATTAATCATGGAATGGAAACACACGACAACAGAACGTACCAGCGTGACTTCAAACACTTTATTACAGGAAGTGTTCAAAATGTCCTCCGTTAGCGAGGTTACATGCATCCATCCTCCGTCGCATGGAATCCCTGATGCGCTGATGCAGCCCTGGAGAATGGCGTATTGTATCACAGCCGTCCACAATACGAGCACGAAGAGTCTCTACATTTGGTACCTATGTTGTGTAGACAAGAGCTTTCAAATGCCCCCTTAAATGAAAGTCAAGAGGGTTGAGGTCAGGAAAGCGTGGAGGCCAAGGAATTGGTCCGCCTCTACCAATCTATTGGTCACCGAATCTGTTGTTGAGAAGCGTACGAACACTTCGACTGAAATGTGCAGGAGCTCCATCGTGCATGAACCTCAATGGGGTATTTTGACAATTGTCTGCACGAATGATTTCAATTTACATTTTAAGAGAAATACTAAAATGAGCTCTAACATTGAAATTTAGCTTTTCCGGTCACATGTCCACATAACATATTTTCTTTCTTTGTGTGCGAGGAATGTTTCCTGAAAGTTTGGACATACCTTTTTGTAACATCCTGTACAGCTATATAAGTAACTGCTGATCTTAAGTTCGGAGGACGTAGAAAAATAAGCTTTGTAGAGGAGTGGATTGAGAAACTAGTTAGAGTGGAAACGACTTTCCAGTGTAAACGTATAAAAGACGGCCTTTCGTTTACGAAGTTAAGAAATTTCGGCTGAGAAGGGATAGTACTGCACACTGGTGACTTATTGCTGCCAAGAGATGGCACTAGCTGCTATAATTTGTCCCACAGAAGAGGATTTGCAGTTACTTACGACGTTTTATATCCCATTGTGACATATACTTTACAGACAACTTAGGTTTAAATTGGTTGTTATTCCGTGAAGAAAAGCAGTTCTTCTAATGTACATTGAAACAATGTCGAACAAAGTGATTATTGCATGTGAGAAATGAAGTCTTCTAAAATGTATATATATCTACTTATTTTTTCAACCGATTTACATGTGTGCATTAATAATGCCTGGTTGATACGTTAAGTACTATCCAATTATAATGGAACATATATTTCTGTGGCAATTATTTGAAAGGTCTATTAAAATTTCCAAAATGCTCTCCGTTTTGAGAGGAATATTATGAACATTCCTTTACTGTTCGGATCTGCTTTGATTAAAACTTTCACCAATTTTATTCACATGACTTTCTCCACACATCTTTTAAGTAGCATAAATGTAACTGTTTTTTAAGTGGACGCCAATTTTTTGCTTGTAATAGTGGTTACATCATCCACTCACTTTAACCCCCAGAATGTCTGGAGGGCCACACCTGTCTTTGGTTAATGGGTCCATCGGACCTGGCCGAGAGGAGTTTTAAATTCCATCGGCTTTTCTCACAAGCACCAATTGTGGAACATTTGTACGCCGTGACTGGCCAGCGTGAGAGATGAAATAGCATTTCGATTAGAAACAGTGAACAATAGATACCCGCCTGAAGAATGGTTACATATCTACACAGATGGATCTAACTTGGACAATAACTCAGGAGCAGGAATTAAGTGTGCATTGTTCTCATTCTATCAACCAGCAGGATACCACACAACAAATTTTGATGCAGAAGTAACGGCTATTCATATTTCACTCCAACACCTTTTATACAGAATAGATAAATTAAAAAATGCTGTCATACTTTCTGATTCTAAATCAGCACTATATGCAATAAGTTCATACAAAATGAGGTCAATCCAAATTAAAGAATGTCACAAAATGATCCATCAACTTCGAAAACCACAGAAAAGAATTATATTACAGTGGATACCTGCGCATTGTGGGATTGCTGGAAATGAATCAGATGATTTTCTTGCCAAAACGGTACACATTTAATTCAGAACAAAAGTAAAAACTTACCCTTTACATCCATAAAATGATTAATCAAAAGCAAATATAAAAACAAACAAAATCAATATATATCTAACATAGCCAAAGATAAAGAATGGAACATTTTAATTAAAAATCAAGAAATTATTCCAGAAATCCCACGTAAAGCTGCAGTACCTAATTTTAGATTACTTACAGAACATGATTATTTGGCCAAACACTTACACAGAATAGGAATTTATATAAGTCCAATTTGTCCTCTGTGCAACAAAGAAGAGAATATGACTGAAGAACATATTTTAACCTGTGAAGCCCTACCTGCCGGACCCACTACACAGAAATATTGGAGAGCAAGAGAGCTGATGGCTTCATTGCCAAAGCCTAGCATTTGACAACAAAGAAGAGGAAATCACTGAAGAACATCTTTTAACCTGTGAAGTCCTACCTGCCGGATTCACCACACAGAAATAATGGAGAGCAAGAGAGCTAATGGCTTCATTGCCAAAGCCTAGCATTGACAACAAAGAAAAGGAAATGACTGAAGAACATCTTTTAACCTGTGAAGCCCTACCTGCCGGACCCACTACACAGAAATATTGGAGAGCAAGAGAGCCAATGGCTTCATTGCCAAAGCCTAGCATTTGACAACAAAGAAGAGGAAGTGACTGAAGAACATCTTTTAACCTGTGAAGCCGTACCTGCCCGACCCACTGCACAGAAATATTGGAGAGCAAGAGAGCTAATGGCTTCATTGCCAAAGCCTAGCATTTGACAACAAAGAAGAGGAAATGACTGAAGAACATCTTCTAAGCTGTGAAGTCCTACCTGCCGGACCCACCACACAGAAATATTGGAGAGCAAGAGAGCTAATGGCTTCATTGCCAAAGTCTAGCATTTGACAACAAATAAAAGGAAATAACTGAAGAACATCTTTTAACCTGTGAAGCCGTACCTGCCCGACCCACTACACAGAAATATTGGAGAGCAAGAGAGCTAATGGCTTCATTGCCAAAGTCTAGCATTTGACAACAAAGAAAAGGAAATGACTGAAGAACATCTTTTAACCTGTGAAGCCCTACCTGCCGGACCCACTACACAGAAATATTGGAGAGCAAGAGAGCTAATGGCTTCATTGCCAAAGTCTAGCATTTGACAACAAAGAAAAGGAAATGACTGAAGAACATCTTTTAAACTGTGAAGCCGTACCTGCCCGACCCACTGCACAGAAATATTGGAAAGCAAGAGAGCTAATGGCTTCATTGCCAACGCCTAGCATTTGACAACAAAGAAGAGGAAATGACTGAAGAGCATCTTCTAACCTGTGAAGCCCTACCTGCCGGACCCACTACACAGAAATATTGGAGAGCAAGGGAGATAATGGCTACATTGCCAAAGCCTAGCATTTGACAACAAGGAAGAGGAAATAACTGAAGAATATCTTTTAACCTGTGAAGCCCTACCTGCCCGACGCACTGCACAGAAAATGACTGTAGAACATCTAGCCTGTGAAGCCCTTCCTGCCGGACCCACCACACAGAAATATTGGAGAGCAAGAGAGTTAATGGCTTCATTGCCAAAGTCTAGCATTTGACAACAAAGAGGAGGAAATGACTGAAGAACATCTTTTAACCTGTGAAGTCCTACCTGCGGTACCCACTACACAGAAATATTGGAGAGCAAGAGAGTTAATGGCTTCATTGCCAAAGCCTAGCATTTGAAAACAACACTTTTTCCACACATCTTTTCAATAATTATTATTTCTACTTCATGTTAAAGTTTAGTTGCTGTTTTCATTCATTTTATCGCTATGTTAACTGCAATATCAGGTACAGCTTTCAGATCCAGCATTCCCAAGGATTTGAGATCTGATAAGTAACTTAAGAGTTTAGCAGTAGTTGAAAAACCCGTGTAGAGCAATAATAAATCTAAATAATTGTTTCTCAGTATGTTATTGGACATTAAGAAATACTGGGAAGAGTGAAGAATAAAAGTAAACAAAATTGTGGTCTTCAAGAAGGGAGTTAAACTAATAGAAGATGAAAGTTGGTATTTAATGGAAAAAGGGTAGACTTGTTTACTTATGGGTGTGGTACAATAACAATGGAAAGTGGGGAGCACACAGGATAAAAATTGAAGCAAACGGACGGGCGGCAATGAATGGAATAAGAATATGCAAATATAAGCGAGAAATGACAACCAAGTGATTAGAATGTATGAAGCACTAGTTGAATCCACAATGTTGTATGTAGTTGTGATCTGGGGGTCACAGAGTAAACAAAACGGTGGACCAAAACTACAGAAGGTTTTGTAAAGAGGTACTAAACTTACTAATATCAGCAGCTGGGGAAGTAGCTTTAGTAGAATTAGCCAATACAAGAAGAAATGTAATAATAATGGAAAGAATAATAAAATTTTGGTACAGGCGTTTGGTCAAAGAAGAATTGGAAATTATGAATGGAAATTAATTATTCTTTCACACTGGCCGTGTGTAGGCTAAATTGTGGAAACGTTGAGTCAGACTGGAAAATTCAATGTCATAGCCGGGATTTGAACCACGGATCTTCTGGTTTCCGTCCAGCCGCACTACCATTGTGCTACTATGGCCAACGTGTCGATATGACATTAAATTCTCCAACTGAGTCGTATTTTCCCGGTAAACCACTTAGGAGTTCTCATAAACACATGGGACAAAACTACCTTAATGGCGACTTACTACATGTAAGTACTTTAGGGCCCGGGCTTTATAGTTAACCACTATTAGGTTAATTAATGGAAATTAATTATTCTTTCACACTGGCCGTGTGTAGGCTAAATTGTGGAAACGTTGAGTCAGACTGAAAAATTCAATGCCATAGCCGGGATTTGAACCACGGATCTTCTGGTTTCCGTCCAGCCGCACGGAAACCAGAAGATCCGTGGTTCAAATCCCGGCTATGGCATTGAATTTTTCAGTCTGACTCAACGTTTCCTGGAAATTATGAAATTATGCATAACAAAGCAAAAGAGATTAGAAAACACAAACAGTTTGATACTAAAGTTTAATAGCGAGCAAGTGTTACCACAATTGGGACGCCAATTTGATACAATAAGTTTTGTATCAAACAAAGTTCCACGTTGTTGCGACAATTTGCAACTAAGATGATTGGCAAGGGTTCCACGTAGTTGCTAGTTTGAAGATACTATAATGTGTGGCTCAGGGTAAAAACTGAGGTTTCTCACAGGATATGCGTGGATGTGTGTGAGAAGGATATTTTAATAACACTGGAATGCCCGTTTCCAACTTATTTATTCACTGCTTCATTTTTTTTAGAACATCGAAATTGAAGTTGCCGCCCAAGTGTTACCAATATCCCTGTTTAGAGTTACGGACAGCAGAATGTTTATTACTCGATAAACTTTATTCGTTCCTCACGTATATATGAACCGGCAAATATCCAAGACAGAACAAGAGGACTGCCCTAATCGTCCTCACGCCTCAGACTCTTTCAATTGCTTGCTAGCCACGAAGTGCTCTCATCGGCTCTACGCCGAAGACTGTCTGAATGACCACAGATGCGCGTGGGTGTATCACTTTCACTTTCTGAAAACTCCTTTTCAACCAAAGATCCCTTTGTAGCTATTTTGTCGCCATTATCAATGATCCAAAGAATACCCTATTCAACAAGTCAAGTGAGCCCCTTGAGAAATCTGCTAAGGACACTGCATTAATCACTCCAAATGTCTCTTGTATGCTGACGATCTAAAATTATACAGGACAATTAGTAATACTGACGATATAACAAAATTACAATCTGATCTGGATAATATCTATAAATGGAGCTTGGAAAACAAACTGCACTTCAATATTAAGAAATGCTCCTTTATGATATATACTAGAAGCAAGCAACACTTAAATTCTAAATATTATTTAAATAGCTCTCCACTTGTAAGAGTATATTCTGTCAGAGACTTAGGTGTTACCATGACCCAGAATTTCACATTTAATAAACACATTATAAATATAACCAATGATTCCTTTAAGAAACTTGGTATTGTATTAAGGATCTGTAGGGACTTAAAAGATACTCAAGTTATGCTAATTCTGTACAAAAGCCTTGTCCGTAGTAATTTGGAATATGCCTCAATTGTATGTTCAACAATATATAAATGTCACAACAATCAAATAGAGAAGATTCAAAAAAGGTTCCTCAGATACTTACATTACAAAACTCACGGTGTTTTTACTTATAATCAGAACTTGCCTTATAGTCAATTGCTTAACGAATTCAAAACAGTCTCACTGTCTGATCGTAGAACAATAGCCGAACAATTATTTCTGTACAAACTCATAAACGGCTTGGTATCCACTGAAGAACTGCTTGACAGAATATGTTTTAATGTCAGTTCTGCTAATTTTAGAAATCGTCAGCTCTTTCAACTTAAGACTCCCAAAACAGTATCCCATAAAAATTCTCCCGTTGTTAGGTTGTGTGCGAAATACAATAAACTCTCTACTAAAATAGAGCTGGATTTTAGTTTAACTTACGAGCAGTTTAAAAAACAGTTAAATATGGGAATTATTTGCATGTGATTTTCAGTTGTATTGCATAATGAGTTTAACATTTGCAATTCTAGTCTTATATAGTAGTTTAATATGTTTCATTTTTAGTCTTAGATTTTTTAATATGTTATTCCATTAATTGCATTCTCTTTCTTTTATATTCAACTTTGATCAATTATTGTTTACTCTGTTGTATCGCTTATTTGCTTGATTAGTATACAATTTGCAATGTCTTGTCTTCAATAATAGCTTAATATATAGTGTACTTTTAGTTTGTCTGTATTCCTTTTTGTATTTCTGTTTTGCATTTAGTCAAACTTGTGTAACTAAATTGCATGTAGCTACTGTACTTGGAGCTTTGCTCTGTTGTAGCACATATGAAGAAAATAAAATAAAAATAAAAATAAAATATTGCTTTTGTTATAACAACTTTCCCCCAAACTGCCATTTGCCTCAACTGGACTTGCACGTATTGTCACAAAGAACCAACATTCCTTTGACATCCATCATGATTCTTAACTTATGGCAAATCTTAATTTCGGTATCAAGTTGGTGAGCAGTGATAAGAGGAATTATGGAAAATACAGCAATGGAAGATATATGTAGATTAGAGGAAAGGAATACAAGCGATCTGGGTAAATTGATAAAATACAGAATAGAAGATATAGAAAGACAGGAAATATGGCGAAGACTATAAAATATGAAATCATTGCAATTTTACAAACAAATAAAAAGAAGTTGGGGACGAAAAGCATATGTAGAATACTGCAATAGACAAGGGAGAGAAGGACTAGCTTGGATGAGAACAGGAACATCAATTTAATTGTTGGTTAGGTACAGGACAAGTAAATCTGTTCATGACTTTTGAGTCTTAATATTCAATATGGCTTCCATGCTCTGCAATTAGAGCTGCTATACATCCCGGCATTGCATCAAAAAGTTCCGAATACGTCCGTGAGGGATTTACCTCCACGCAGTTCGTATACGAGCCCTCAACTCCGTGACATTAGTTACTGAATGACCATGACGAGTCAGATGTTTTTCATGACTTTATCAAAGTTTCTTTTCGAACCTGCTCCCAACAGGTGGAGTGAACTCGCCCGCTAGCAAGAGAACTCGAGTGATGTACCTACTGAGAATAGCAGTTTATCGTCTGTAGAACAATTTTGCATTTATTCTCGTAATTTTTTAAGTTGGTCTATAGTTATTAAATCATAAGTAAGGGCAGTCCCCATTAAGGCTACAAACCTCATTAAAACACATAATATATTGTCACATATGTCATGGGGGTTCTTTCTGGTTACCTCTATATTGTTGTATTTATTGGATTTTACATAATACTTAATTCTCGGGTAAAAATAAATTATGGCCAGAAGCCCCAGTTCTTGATTATTGCGTCATTTAGCAGAAAGCTGGGACAAACGAACTGGTTACCCACATCCGGCCAAGCCTATGAAAAGCCCCTTAATTTGCGTCATGTCCGGTGAATAGTGCGTGACTTTTCCCAAAGACACTCTCCAGAACCGGATGTTCTGGAACGTTCGATGACAACCTGAGTCTAGACCCGGATGTTCTAGAAGCTCCAGGATGGGCTGGTTCCCCACATTTGGAAGAACTGACGTCACTCACAGAGCCTATATAAGCGGGCGAGTACAAGCCTCGTCTTTCTTCTTCTCTGCCCTCCTGTTACTCGATCGTGCTCTGCTCGCTCCTGCAGCGCGGCTTCTCCGCTCAACGGACGACCAGGACCCATTACTGACGGCACCCTCACGCATAGGAGACGCGTGAGATGAACCCGTTTGTATGTGTTGTAAACGTGAGGGTCTTACGTACTACCATAGCTAGATTATGCCAGTGTAATACTTGGTAATCCCTTCTGGATTACTACCCTCCCAGGTGTTTTCTTTTTTTTTTTCTCTTTTTTTTTACCTCCTCCAACGTTATGTCATATCGGACGATGAATGGAATGGGTGAAATGATGCTCAAATGATCCCAGGGTCCATAGAGCTTAGTTACCCGACATTCGTCGTTTAGGATAAGGTAAATCCCCGTAAAAACCTTATCCAGGTAACACCCTGACCGAGATTCGAACTCGGGACCTCTTGAACGTGAGGCAGACACGCTATCACCATGCTACCAATGCGGGCACCCTCCCAGGGTGCCTACCATTTCTAATAAATGAATTATCAGCTCAATTAGTCTCTACCATCTTTAACCTACTATGCCTCCCCTAGTTCCTGCTGCCCTAGAAATAGGCAACGTGTCAATATCTCAACTTTGTCATTATCGACTTCCGAATTATTCGTTATGTTTCGTTCCAATTTTCGAAAGCATTTCCATCTTCAGAATGCTGACCTCAATTACATATTTCTTGTGGATTCAGGAAAATGGCACAGAATTGTAAAAACCGACCCGAATTCTAAATATTTAATTTTCATGATCAGTGTTCTCAATTCCACATAGAGAAAACAAGCATTTTTAGAAAACCGCGCTGATAAAACAGTGTGAGTGTTCGAGTATATTACATTATAAACGTGTATATACGAACTCTTTTAGTTATATCGATTGTCTGTGGGAAGACATGATCGCGTCTTTCTGTTCATAGATGGCTCTACATGTCATAGCTTATCGCACCGAAGAACATTTGCAGTTATTTACAACATTTTATAATAAATTATATTTATGTTAATATATTGTATCTTAGATTTAACTGATTTATATTGAATTATGAACGGAATTAGCTGTAGTGTATATTTTGGCTATTTCGAACAATTAGACATACGGACTTGACAACTGAAGTCTTCTAAAATGGATTTATATGAAGGTTTATTCTTAGTGTGTTTCATAGTTTCTGTGTGAGTAGAGGTTCATCATTATTAAACTCTTAAGAAGAAGATTTCTATAGCGAAAAAGGTGGACTACACCGTTCAGTACCTGGGAGTTCAACTGGACAGAGGTTTAACTTTCCGCCAACACATCAAGGACCTCTCAGCAAAGCGGCAGAGAGCAATTGCTTCTCTGTATCCAATGCTGGGGTCGCCTGGATGCCGATTGGTCTGAAGTTGTACCTCTTCCGAGCGCTGGTAACTCCAGTGATGCTATATGTCTGCGACATCGGGGGCACGGCCACAGACAGCTGGCTGGCATGGCTTCAACGTGCACTGAGTAGAGGAGCTCACACTATCTCTTAGAGTGACACTGCGCACCACTAGCCGACGGTTGGGTGAGAGGGACGTCGTGCCACTTGCTCGTAGACACCGAGGCAGCCATGACCATCATCAGACAAGACGTGGCCAAGGGTTTGCCGTTGGGAAAACCGAGCCGACCATACCAGCTAGTGACGGCATCGGGTGACACCCTGCCTATGGAGGAGGCCCTATTAAAGTTGACCTTGGGACGGAGTGCCGTGAGTGTTCGTCGCGAAGGTGGCTGAGGAGGTGATACTGGGATTGGATGCCCTCAGGAGCCACGAGGCGACGGTCAACGTCGGCAAGAAGGTCCTGCGGCTCAATGGAGAGGAGTTCATGCTCCGGCAACCCCAAGAACGCCTTGAAATCTACAGGGTCATCTTGAAGGAAGACGTGGTTTTCCCCGCGAGAAGCGAGGTGGTGGTCAGAGCGCGACTGGAAGGGCAGCGAACGAAGAACATGATAATGGACCAGAAGACGCCTGTGCACGGACTATGTGTAGCCAGAACATTGTTGCCGTGCCGAGAGGAGGTGCCAGTGAGGCTACCGATGACGACGTCCAGGCCGGAATGGAGATGCGGACGTGCAAGTCCGTGACCAGCGTAACCGACAAGACAAAAGAGCCGGTGCCGACGCAACACCTGAGGCCCCGGCTGGAAGGCTTATTGGAGAGGGTGGCCGACCACCTGACAGCAGAACACCTCCCAACGTGGGTCATTATTTTCCTACCAGGTTGCTTCAAGAAGCCCCGAGTCGTCCGTACGTGGAGGATGAAATTGGGCGTCGGGCATCAAAATTTTACGCCCCTTTACCTAATCACAGAAGCGCCCTTGTTAGATCATTGGGAGATTATGACACCACTAGACGCCGATACAGGCTGTTCCGAGTACCCCGCATGGCTTGTGGGCACCCGAGATCACCCAGGAGCAAATCCTAACAGCAGCTAAAGCTGAGCTCCACGTAATACTTCTAAGCTGTTTGGCAACAAAAATGTTTCCACCCTTAACTACGAGGGCTGTTCAATAACGGAATATAACTTCTTTTTTCTTTTTTTGACTACGCACCTTTACTCATCCTCATAATTTTGATGGCTCTTCTCAAAATACTGGCCCCTGAATGCTATCCACTTGTACCGGCGCTTCTGTCAGTCTTCAAAAACATGCTGGGACCCATTTTTGACAAATCCTTCAAAATCGCCTCCGCAGCCTTCACCACTGCTTCTGATGATGGACAATGCCTCCCACGAAGAAGTTTCTTCAAGTTAGGGAATAGAAAAAAGTTACATGAGGCTAAATCCGGACTATAGGGAGGGTGAGGGATGCATTTCACGTTGGTTTTTCCAAGATATTCAGCAACAACATTTGCAATATGTGGGCGAGCATTATCGTGGTGCAGCATCCAGCCTGCTTCACGAAAATGTGGTCTTTTGCGCCTTATATGGACTTGCAATGTTTTCAGGATATCCCTGTAGTATTGTCCAGTTACTGATGTGTGTGCAGGTACAACATGCTGATAAACCATTACATGAATATCAAAGAATGAGATGACCATAACTTTCCCAGAAGAAGCCACCACTTTTGCTTCGTTGTTTGCTCTCAGGTTCAAAATGACGTAGTTTCATCAGCAGTGATTACGTTTGTAAGAAACTCCGGATCTTCCTCTAACATTAACTTTAGCTGCATGTTACCTCCATTGCAGTGGTAGGTGATACTAAACATGTCTAAACTTGCTTGGTTGTCACAGGCGGGAACCAGGAGTACCAACAATGAAACAACTACGGCGTCTTTGTTTCACATTAAGCATTGAATTTTAGTGCGAAAAATTATGACGTAAAGAAATTATAATCATTCCTTATTGAAGAGCCCTCGTATTATTTACTTTGGAAAATAAAAATTTAAAGACAAAACATCGAGCAAAAACATTTGAATTTAATTGGAAATGTATTAATATCAGTATTGTAAATTTGTGGGATCATAGAATTAAAATTCCAATTTGCAGAATTCAGAATGTTTTTTTTATTTCCGTAGAAATACACTTTGGTCAGCCCTTACAGTACCAGAAGTACGTCACTTACACAATTACAATCTTCCAGTTCGTCTGTCGTACCCACAAACCAAGAATTCACTTTCAAAATACAGCTGCACGATTCCTCATTACGACTCTGAATGACTAGCGATCGCGGTTCCATTTTATATTTCACGCGTGATTCCAGACGTCTGTGGAATGTTCTTTATCAATCAAGAATTTTCCAGGTATCCAACTCTTTGTTTCGACAAGCCTTTTATTTCCGCGCTATCTTCATCTGTTTCGGCAAGCTCTTTGTCTCCGCGTCGCGCCCTTTGTGCGCCCGGCCCCAACAATGCTCGCCACACTATCAATTGTGACAAGACATTTGAAATGAATGTGACATGTAATAACATATGTATGAAAATATGTGCGATCGTGTAATAAAATATGGAGTAATGAGAATATGTACCGATATGTAATAACATGTGTAAAATGTATACGTAACCAAACATTTCCGAATACTCAAAAATATGCTAATAAGCAAATGAATATCATATAATAATGTTATAGGATATGTATGAACCTGTATTTTCATTAAAAATAAAAATGCATTGAAACATGTGGATCAGCAAGAAAGAAAATATGATAAATTATTGTGAAACAGCGTGTATTTTAATATAGAAATAAAATACATGTAAAACAGTATATTATGTGATTTGATTTTACTTCCTTTATACATCCTTTATGTATAACCCTATATGTACGGTCGCAAGTCCGTCTTCATTCACTTGTTTTAGAGTACACCTAGCGTAAGGCATGAAATGTTTAGCTCGGAAATGACCTCTATAATTTTTCATAATAACTTATAATGAATAGTTTTTAAGTTTTCACCTCTGTCGTGTGGCCTTAAGCACACACAATTTTTTTTCTCTCTAGATTTAATGGGAACATATTGGACTTGTAAAACAGTTTACATAACCTGCTTTTTAAACATTTAACTCTTACTTCAGTTATCTGTATCTCTTGTTTCTAAAACGAAATGCGCATAAAAGCTATAAGAGTAACAGCTGATCTTAAGTTCGGAGCAGGTAGAAAAATAAGCTTTGTAGAAGAACGGATTGAGAAATTAGTTAGAGTGGAAACGACTTTCTATAAACGTATAAGAGACGCCCTTTCGTTTACGAAGTTAAGGGGGGACAGAAGTGCTGTTTTAGTATTTTCGTGGAAAAAAATGGAATTTTGGTTTTTTGTTTCAAAATATGCACCATAATTTATTTTTTGCAAGGTTTCATACCCGTAGGGCAAACACAACACTTATTTTAGCCGCCATTTTAAATCTCAATGGTGGTTAAATATCTGCTCATGCTTTAAATGGCACGCCCATATGTTTCAATGCATAGAACTTACGAACGATTTGATTTTAAAATAAGCGTTAAAATAGCATTAAGCCACCGCAGCCTACGACTTTGTGGCTTCGTAGAATTAAAAATCCAATTTGCAGAAATTAAAAATCGTTCTTTATTTGCGTAGAAATACACTGGAAATTAATTGTTCTATCACATTTGCTGTGTGTAGGCTAAATTGTGGAAACGTAGACTCAGAATGAAAAATTCAATCCCATAGCCGGGATTTGAACCACGGATCTTCTGCTTTCCGTCCAGCCGCACTACCATTTTGCTACTATGGCCAACGCGCCGATATGACATTAAATTCTCCAACTGACTCGTGTTTTTCCCGGTAAACCACTAGGAGTTCTCAAACACATGAGACAACTACCTTAATGGCGACTTACTATGCTGTAAGTACTTTAAGGCCGGGCTTTATAGCTCGGACTACTATTACGTACAATTAATGGAAATTAATTGTTCTTTCACACAAGTCATGTGTAGGACGCACTATGAAAAGACTGAAAAGTTCAATGCCATAGCCGGGATTTGAACCACAGATCTTCTGGCTTCCGTCCAGCCACTTTACCATTGAGCTACTATGGTCAACGTGCCGATAGGACATTAAATTCTCCAAATGACTCGTGTTTTCCCCGGTAAACCACTAGGAGTTCTCATAAATACATGAGACAACTACCTTAATGACGACTTACTATGCTATAACTACTTTAAGGCCCGGGCTTTATAGTTCGGACCACTATTACGTACAATTAACGGAAATTAATTATTCTTTCACACTAGCCGTGTGTAGGACGCCCTATGAAAGGGTCGAGCCAGACTGAAAAGTTCAATGGATAGCCGGGATTTGAACCACAGAACTTCTGGTTTTCGTCCAGCCGCTCTACCATTGTGCTACTATGGCCAACGTGCCGATGACATTATCTTCTCCAACTGACTCGTATTTTCCCGGTAAACCACTAGGAGTTCTCATAAACACATGAGACAACTACCTTAATGACGACTTACTATGCTGTAAGTACTTTAAGACCCGGGTATGACATTAAATTCTCCAACTGACTCGTGTTTTTCCCAGTAAACCACTAGGAGTTCTCATAGACACATGAGACGACTACCTTAATGGCGACTTACTATGCTGTAAGTACTTTAAGGCCCGGGTATGACATTAAATTCTCCAACTGACTCGTATTTTCCCGGTAAACCACTAGGAGTTCTCATAAACACATGAGACAACTACCTTAATGACGACTTACTATGCTGCAAGTACTTTAAGGTCCGGGTATGACATTAAATTCTCCAACTGACTCGTATTTTCCCGGTAAACCACTAGGACTTCTCATAAACACATGAGACAACTACCTTAATGCCGACTTACTATGCTGCAAGTACTTTAAGGTCCGGGTATGACATTAAATTCTCCAACTGACTCGTATTTTCCCGGTAAACCACTAGGAGTTCTCATAAACACATGAGACAACTACCTTAATGGTGACTTACTATGCTGTAAGTACTTTAAGGCCCGGGTATGACATTAAATTCTCCAACTGACTCGTGTTTTTCCCGGTAAACCACTAGGAGTTCTCATAAACACATGAGACAACTACCTTAATGGTGACTTACTATGCTGTAAGTACTTTAAGGCCCGGGTATGACATTAAATTCTCCAACTGACTCGTATTTTCCCGGTAAACCACTAGGAGTTCTCATAAACACATGAGACAACTACCTTAATGCTGACTTACTATGCTGTAAGTACTTTAAGGCCCGGGTATGACATTAAATTCTCCAACTGACTCGTGTTTTTCCCGGTAAACCACTAGGAGTTCTCATAAACACATGAGACAACTACCTTAATGGTGACTTACTATGCTGTAAGTACTTTAAGGCCCGGGTATGACATTAAATTCTCCAACTGACTCGTATTTTCCCGGTAAACCACTAGGAGTTCTCATAAACACATGAGACAACTACCTTAATGGTGACTTACTATGCTGTAAGTACTTTAAGGCCCGGGTATGACATTAAATTCTCCAACTGACTCGTATTTTCCCGGTAAACCACTAGGAGTTCTCATAAACACATGAGACAACTACCTTAATGGTGACTTACTATGCTGTAAGTACTTTAAGGCCCGGGTATGACATTAAATTCTCCAACTGACTCGTGTTTTTCCCGGTAAACCACTAGGAGTTCTCATAAACACATGAGACAACTACCTTAATGGTGACTTACTATGCTGTAAGTACTTTAAGGCCCGGGTATGACATTAAATTCTCCAACTGACTCGTATTTTCCCGGTAAACCACTAGGAGTTCTCATAAACACATGAGACAACTACCTTATTGACGACTTACTATGCTGTAAGTACTTTAAGGTCCGGGTATGACATTAAATTCTCCAACTGACTCGTGTTTTTCCCGGTAAACCACTAGGAGTTCTCATAAACACACGAGACAACTACCTTAATGGTGACTTACTATGCTGTAAGTACTTTAAGGCCCGGGTATGACATTAAATTCTCCAACTGACTCGTGTTTTTCCCGGTAAACCACTAGGAGTTCTCATAAACACATGAGACAACTACCTTAATGGTGACTTACTATGCTGTAAGTACTTTAAGGCCCGGGTATGACATTAAATTCTCCAACTGACTCGTGTTTTTCCCGGTAAACCACTAGGAGTTCTCATAAACACATGAGACAACTACCTTAATGGTGACTTACTATGCTGTAAGTACTTTAAGGCCCGGGTATGACATTAAATTCTCCAACTGACTCGTATTTTCCCGGTAAACCACTAGGAGTTCTCATAAACACATGAGACAACTACCTTAATGACGACTTACTATGCTGTAAGTACTTTAAGGTCCGGGTATGACATTAAATTCTCCAACTGACTCGTGTTTTTCCCGGTAAACCACTAGGAGTTCTCATAAACACACGAGACAACTACCTTAACGACGACTTACTATGCTGTAAGTACTTTAAGACCCGGGTATTACATTAAATTCTCCAACTGACTCGTGTTTTTCCCGGTAAACCACTAGGAGTTCTCATAAACACACGAGACAACTACCTTAATGGTGACTTACTATGCTGTAAGTACTTTAAGGCCAGGGCTTTATAGTTCGGACCACTATTATGTCAATTAATGGAAATTAATTGTTCTTTCACACTGGTAGTGTGTAGGCTAAAGTGTGGAAAGATATAGTCAGACTGAAAAATACAATGCCATAGCCGGGATTTGAACCACAGATCTTCTGGTTTCCGTCCAGCCGCTCCAACCCTTGAGCCACTATAGCCAACATGCCGACATGATATGAGTCAGTTGGAGAAGTTAATGTCATGTCGGCACGTTGGCCATGGTAGCTCAATGGTAGAGCGGCTGGACGGCAGCCAGAGTATCCGTGGCTCAAATCCCGGCTATGGCATTGAATTTTTCATTAGAAATACAGTGTTCAATTCTCACGTAACAATATTACGTGACACACACCGTTGATACCATACAATTTTGGCGAGCAAGGGTTACCACTTTTAACAGGACAGTTTGATGCAAAAGGTGTTTAGCTTAGGGTAAAGCAATGAGATTTCTCTCAGGGAATGCGTGAGTATGTATAAGAAGGATGGTTTTAGTGACACTGGAATGTCCGTTTCAAATTGATTTAATGACTGCTTCTTTTATCCGAACATCAAACTTGAAGTTGCCGACCAACGATTACCAATATATCACTGTTTAGAGTTAATGTATGTGAAATGCTTATTACTCGATAATACTTAATTAGTTCTTCACGTACATATGAACCGACAAATATCTTCTCTCATCGCTGATGACGATGTGAATAAGGGCGCTCAACTACGGCGGTCATCAGCGCCCTTTAAAGAACAAGTCATGGCAAAAGCCAGATATAAAAACTTCTAAAAACTATATATTTATAAATAAACCTATTGAAACTGCACAGACATATATATTTAAAACTAAATAAATAAATAAAAAATGAATCAAAACTTACTAAAAATTCCTTCACTATATCCTAAAGTCATGGTCGTCGTCTTGGCTGCCGAATCCGCCATTTCATTCCCCCGGAAGCCTACGTGACCATGTACACACCACGCTAACGCCAGAAGCGTGTAAAACGTGGAGGGCATCCTGGATACGCTGCACAATAGGGTGGTAGTTGTAAAGCTGCCGTAGGCTTTGAAGTGCACTGAAGGAATCACTCAGGATTAAGCAGTCCCAACTTTCGTCGACGTACGTGTAAAATGGCCCGGTATATTACATAAAGCTCTGTAGTAAAAATGGAAGTGCTAGTGTGGAATCCGAATGTATATGGTTCGGTTCCACACACGTAAGCATAACCAACACCATTTGAGTGTGTGACTTTCACTTTCTCGAAGCCCTTTGTTCAACCAAAGTTTCCCTTTGTGACTATTTTGTCATGCCATTATTAAGGGTCCGAAGAATACCTATTCAAACAAAGTGAAGTGCTACCCTTTACAACTCTGCTAAGGACACTGCTTCTTACGTTTCTTTTGTTAAAACAACTATTCACCCCATCTGCTATTCGACTCAACTGCACCTGCATGCGTTGTAACAAAGAACCAACATTCCTTTGAAGTCCATCTTGATTCTTTACTTATGGCATCCCTTAATTTCGGTATCACCGTCTACCAAGGTCAATCACAATAACAAACAACGTTCTGATCAGCTTTCAACACTCCTGTTACACAACTCAATTCACTGTTTTACAAAACTGTCCTGCTGGCGTGTCACAATCGCTTATATATCTCATTCATTATTTGAGAGACTTCTCGAGCAAATAAGAACAACTATTATCTGTCAATCGAGATGTCTCTGGAACCTTCCAAACGTGAAATCCTATCTGTGCCGGCAAGTCCTTTTTCTTAGCTATCTTCATTTGCCCGCCGCTTTGTGTACACTAGCCGCGCTATTGTTAACTGCTTATGCAAGCTTGTGAAACATTATCGACCGTCTTTTATCTAATTGCGACGAAACCTTTAGGCCCGTTCCGACACACGACTAGACATTGAAGATCTGAATGTCAGACCTTCGATCTCAAGCGAGATCAGGGCTAGGCCCTCTACTGGCAGTGGAGTGTTTTGTAACGAAGGATAATATGCGGCAGGAGATGAGGTTGAAGTTATATATAAGTCATCTGATGTGTTATTTTATGTGCCTAGAAGCAGCCTTGGGCGTTTGTAGCGCTCTCCAGGATCGATGTGGTACTCACCTAGACCGCGGATGAGGGAGTTGAAGTTGTGGGAGAGGTTTTGATAGAAGGAACGTGAAAGGCTATGGATGTAGTCTGTTACTGTGGGAATAGGTAGATGATGGGTTTTAGGGCGCTCAACATCTGGGTCATCAGCGCCCTTAAAAACAAGTGTGTTAAAAGCTAAATAAAAGTCTAAAACACTAGAAATCTACACAATCAAAATAAACCAAGGTAAAAACACCGCCATAACGAGGAGGCCTCGTTTAAAATAGAAGCTAAAATCAGAAAACCAGAATACGGTTAAAATGGCTAAAAAAACCAAGATACTTGCGATTAAATTCTAAAACGCACAGCTGCAACAAACGCTAAAACTTTGCCCACCGCCGTTTCGTCATTCGCGAGGATCTCCGCCAAGCTGGCCGGCAGCTGGAGATACCTGCGGAGACGTGCCAAGCTAAAACAATCTAAAAGCAAGTGACGGACCGTCAGGTCAGCACTGCACAGTGGGCAAACGGGAACCGGGGTCCTATTCAATAAAAAGCTGTGGCTAAAATAACAATGTCCAATGCGCATCCGAGCCAAAGTAATCTCCTGCCGCCGAGAAAGGCGACAGGTCACCTAGTTGAGCGGAAGCTCCTTCACTCTCGCTCGTTCTGGCTGGCTGTATACAGCCAGAAGGTTTTTGCTGCGTGCCCACCCATTAAGGGTTTTACCGCAGGTAGGATTTGTATTGAAATATGTAGGATGAAGGTGATGTAGGTTTTTGATTGGGAGTTAATTTTGAGGTTACCAAGGTACCTTCGGGTTGAAGGGGAGGATGCAGTACTTAGCACCCAATTTTTTGTTTTGTTTTAAAATTTAGTTGGGGAGAAATTTAGATGCCAAACAGCTTGTAAGAATTATGAGGAGCTCAGCTTTAGCTGCTGACAGGGTTAGCTCCTGGGTGCTCCTATCTAGGGTGCCCGCATGCCATACGGGGAACCCGATGCAGTCTAGATCGGCGTCTAGTGGTGTCATAATTTCCCAATGATCTGACAAGGGCGGTTCTATGAGATGGTAAACTTGCGTATAATTTTGAAGCCCGACGCCTAATTTCATCCTCCACATATGGAAGACCCGATGCTTCGTGGAGCAAACTGGTAGGGAAATAACGTCCCACAGAATAAATAGACCGCAGTCCTTTATTCTGTGCACGTTGAAGCCATGCTATCCAGCTGTCTGCTGCCATGCCCCAGATCTCGCAGGCATATAGCATCACCGGGATTACCAGCGCTCGGAAGAGGTACAACTTCAAAGCTCCTTCACCATTCGAAGCCTGTTGCCACGCAGAGCGGACAACTCATCGCGCCAGTACGAGAGCGCCACCCTACGGATAACAAGTCCAAAGTCTTCCGCTGTAACGTACGGTATGGTCCAACTGGGTTTTATCGCTGCCTCCTTCGCTGCCGAATCCGCAAGTTCATTTCCAGGCAAGCCAACGTGACCAGGAACCCATGCACACACCACGCTAGCGCCAGTGCCGTGCAGGACGTGAAGGGCGACCTGGAGGGGATACGTAGGTCACGTCGGATAACTAGATTGGGGATGTACCAAGGGGAGTCTGTGGCAATACGGAGGATTCGGGATTGTAGAATTTCAAGGTGGTGTAGCTGAGACTTGGCTGCTACTCCCCATATTTCACTGTCGTATGTGATGTCTGGCCGGAGTTCTTGCTTATACAGGAGCAGTTTTGTAGGCAGAGACATCACCGATCGTCGGTTATAGAGAGGGTAAGGCATAACCATTCTTTTACTAACTTTATTAGCCACATATGTAATGTGGTCTCTCCACGTCAATTTGATGTCAAGTAGAACACCAAGATACTTAACGTAAGTTTTCCAATGGACGTCCTCACCAGCTAGAGAAATTGGTGGAAGATCCGCTATTCGTCGTCGAGAGAACGTGATGGCCTGGCTCTTCTGTGGGTGGACGCGTAGGCGCCAACGTTTGAACCAGGTGGTGAGGAGGTCAGCATATTGTTGAATCCTGCGAGTACTCAGGTTGAGCTCTGATGATGTTGAGGTGACAGCTGTATCGTCAGCAAAGAGATACAGCGAGCAGCGTGGCAGGGATGGTAGGGTGTTGATGTATAGAAGGAAGAGAGTGGGTGCCAGGACACTACCTTGGGGAACGCCAGCTCTGATGGGATGGGATGAGGATAAGATTCCGTCGTGGGAGACAGCAAAGGTTCTGCTAGTGAGGTACGAGTGAATGAGATGTATTAAGTAGGAAGGGGTTTGGTAGGTGATGAGACGGGAGAGTAAGCCTTCGTGCGACCAAGCTTTCGTATGTATCCCCTAGATGGCAGTAATTTTTCCGGATGTTTTTAATCCTTTCGTTGATATACTTCCTGTGTAATGGCACGAAATGTTTGTTTCTATTTTCTTGTGTTATTCTAGTGTTTTAAAAGTGATACTTGGCGTTTAAAGTTATTATTTTTAGGTTTTCTCCTATTTGTATTATATTTATTATACTCAAGTGTCCATTTCTGACTGAAATTACAGCTTAAGTTGTGATACAAATTTATTTCAGTAAATCTAACTAGAACAATAATGTTTTGTGAGGTTGAGGTACCTATATTCATTTATATGGTACTGCAACAGTTTACTGTTTTAAAATGCCGAAGATAAAGCGTAGTAGAGCCTCGTTGTGTAAATAAATGAATAAGAGCAAATGGGGAAGATAGATACTTCAGTTGCAAATCAGGAAGTAACAAAAGAAAAACGTAAGCCTTTCTAAATTGGAGTTGCAATGCAGTACTTATGTACAGAGGAGGATCTATGTCAGAGAAAATATAGTATTTTGGACAGTTGAAAGAGTTGATAAAAGTTCTATCGTGCCCACATTGTTTTCACAAAGGTGCGAACTAGGAGATGCTTTGCTTTTTTTTCTTCTCAATTAGAAGTGGAAAGTGAAAATAGACTATTTCAGTAAATACATCTAAACTCTAAGGCCCAAGAGGAGCTAGGAGCGAAGAAGTACTGCACTGGAGCTTTCTAATATAAAGAAATTAAATATTTGTTATGTAAACTGCATGCAAAACTTTAAAGTCATTTTTCTCAAGTTCAGTTTTTATATTACTTTTCCATATTCAAAATTTTCTCCCACAATATTACAGATAGAGCTCTGAAAATTGTACACAATACGCTTCGGAATCTGCGCCGCAAATTGATGTATGGAAATTTTGATATTGGTCATAGTTTAGTTTTTAAAAAATAATTACTCCGATCAAGCACTGATTTTGGAGCTGTTTTCGCCTTGACACAAACTATTTTTTTTTTTTAAAATAACTATGCAGAATTTCAGAAATCCGATCTGTTAATTTATCAAGATATTAAGGAATTTAATTGTAACAGAATGACATCTATTGTGAAATATCTGTCAAAGAAGATAGATTTTGATTTAAGTAATAAAATTGTATACATTAATTCATATATCAAGAATTCAGTTACATATTGGAATGAAAACTGGTACGTACACTTCTTTAATTACTGGTAATATCAATGAAAAAATATCTAGCTTTAGTATTTTAGAAAATCACGTTTAGCACTTCGGTCCCCGAGGATTCGCAGTTACTTACGTCGTTTTACATCCAAATGTGACATATACTTTACAGACAGCTTAGGTTTAAATGGTTGTTATTCCGTGAAGAAAAGAAGTTCTTCTAATGTACACTGAAACAATGTCGAACAAAGTGATTATTGCATGTGAGAACTGAAGTCTTCTAAAATAAATATATATCTACATATCTTTTCAACCGATTTTTCTGCGTGCATTAATAATTCTTGGATTATCCGGTAAGTTCTATGCAATTATAATAGAACATATATTTCTGTGGCGATCATTTGAAAGCTCTATTAGCATTTCCGGAATCTTTGCTCCGTTTTGAGAGGAATATTATGAAAATTTAGTTTTGATGTTGTGCGGTCATCTTCCTTTACTGTACGGAACTGCTTTGATGAAAACATTCACCAGTTTTATTCACATGGCTTTTTCCACAAATCCATTCAATAATTATTATTTTTAATTTATGCTAAATTTTAGTTGCTGTTTTCATTCATTTTATCGCTATATTAACTGCAATATCGGGTCCAGCATTCCCAAGCATTAGAGATCTCATATGTAAGTGGGTTGTTCAATAAAGAATGATCCAAATATTTTTTGACAATGTAACTATACTGATACTCATAATTTTGATGGTCCTACTCAAAATAGTCTTCCCTGTATGCGATGCACTTGTCCCAGCATTTCTGCCAGTCTTCAAAGTCATGCTGAAAACCATTTTTGAGAGATCCTTCAAAATCACCTCCACAGCCTTCACCACTGCTTCTGATGATGGATAATGCCTCCCACGAAGAAGTTTCTTCAAGTTAGGAGATAGAAAAAAGTCACATGAGGCTAAATCCGGACTATATGGAGGGTGAGGGATGCATTTCACGTTGATTTTTCCAAGATATTCAGCAACAACATTGGCAATATGCGACCGCGCATTATCGTGGTGCAGCATCCAGCCTGCTTCACGGAAATCTGGTCTTTTGCGCCTGATATGGACTTACAATGTTTTCAGGTCATTCCTGTAGTGTTGTCCAGTTACTGATGTGTGTGCAGGTACAACATGCTGATAAACCATTCCATGAATATCAAAGAATGAGATGATCATAACTTTTCCAGCAGAAGCAACCACTTTTGCTTTTTTGGGGGGTTGGTGATGAAGGAGATTTCCACACTGAGCTTTGCTGTTGCTCTCAGAATCAAAATGATGTAGCCAGGTTTGATCAGCAGTGATTACGTTTGAAAGAAACTCCGGATCTTCCTCTAACATCAACTTTAACTGCATGTTACCTCCATTGCAGCGGCAGGTGATACTGAACATGTCTGAACTTGCCTGGTTCTCACAGGAGGGGACCAGGAGTATCCAACAATAAAACTACTGCGGCATATTAAGCTAACATAATATAATAAGATTGAATTTTAGTGCGAAAATGTATGACCGTAAAAGAATTATGATTATTCTTTATTGAACAGCCCCCGTAAATCTAAATTGCATTTCTATTGGACGTTAAGAAAAAATAGTGAACTGAAATGTGAACAACTTATAAGCCACAAAGTCTTCTTATCCACTCAATTGTTAATTGATTGCCTGTTTTGGCTTTTAGGTCGGAAAAGGAAATGCGTTTGACATAAGTCCTGTGTTTTAACAAGATCTATATCTTTTGTGGTAATATTTGGTTTATCTTTTACGATTTACCAATTATACAAAAGTCATTCAGAATGAAAAGGTCTTCTGTGGTAGTTTCCAGAAAATTCAAGATGTATGTTTCACTTGTCATGAAAACATCTCAAAGATGTGATATTTTTTATAAAAGTCGTTTGTCATTATTAGGAAATTAAAATTTTCCAAAACAATGCTACATGGAAACATTAGTTTGGGGGATTTTCTTGCAACATTTGAAGTTCCTAAGTTGTTATCTTACTTATGTACCTTTCATAAGTTATGGTGTTCACATACGAGGGTGGTCTGAAAAATTTCGTGCCTCAATATGAAGATGGCAGCACTTGTAAATAAAAGCTAGTGAATTTCGTTGTTCAGCTGTTGACAGTTACCAAACTTTCAGCCCTTTGGATGCTCAGTTGTTATTTAACAGTCGCTTGAGTGAGTTGATGTGAGTGTTTTTTATGAAAATGAACAAATTCGAGTATCGAACTGTCATTAAATATTTGTTTTTGAAAGGCAATCCGTCTACGTAAATCAAACATGAGTTGCATTCTGTGTATGGGGACTCAGTACCACCATTTACCACAGTGAAATTCTGAGCAGCTGAATTTAAACGTGGCCGTAAGAGTTTGGAAGGCGATGAACGCTCGGAACGTCCAAAACCTGCAACTACCGACGAAAACTTCGCGAAAGTTCACCAAATGGTGCTAGACGACAGCAGAATTAAAGTGAGAGAGATAGCAGAGGCTATGAACTGGTCAAAAGAACGTGTTTGTCACATATTAAATCAATATTTAGACATGAGAAAGTGGTCCGCGCGTTGGGTGCCGCGTTTGCTGACGTTAGACACAAAAAAAACCGTGTTCGAATGAGCATTTCCGACGTTCTGTTGGCGCAGTTTAGGCGCAATAAATCCGAGTTTTGGCGCCAATTAATTACTGTAGATGAAACTTGGATACACCATTATGCGCCCGAAACAAAAATACAGCCCAAACAGTGGACTGCAAAGGGGAACCGGCTCCAAAAGAGCAAAAACTGTTTTTTCGGCTGGAAAAGTGTTGGCGACTCTTTCTTTTGGGGGAGGGGGATAGTCATGGAGTTATTTTAATCGATTATCTTCAAAAAGATAAAACCGTTACAGGAGCATACTACGCATTATTACTTGAGAAGCTGAAGGCAGAACTTGCGGAAAAACTGTCACATTTGCAGAAAAAGAAAATGTTGTTCCACCAAGACGATGCACCGTCTCACGCCTCAGCGGTTGCAATGGCGAAAATCCACGAATTACGATTTGAACTGCTCTATTCACCAGATCTAACCCCAAGCGACTTCTTTTTGTTCCCTCATCTGAAAATTGCGCTCGGAGGACAGAAGTTTTCGTCAAATAAACAGCCAATCACCCACGTGAACAATTCTTTTGCAGAGAAAAACGCCAAGTACTATTTGGACGGGTTACAGAGATGAGAGCATCGCTGGGAGAAGTGTGTAGAGTTACAACGAGACTATGTTGAAAAACACCGAGTACTATTTGGACGGGTTACAGAGATGGGAGCATCGCTGGGAGAAGTGTGTAGAGTTACAAGGAGACTATGTTGAAAAACGCCGAGTAATATTTGGACGGGTTACAGAGATGAGAGCATCGCTGGGAGAAGTGTGTAGAGTTACAAGGAGACTATGTTGAAAAACGACGAGTACTATTTGGACGGGTTACAGAGATGGGAGCATCGCTGGGAGAAGTGTGTAGAGTTACTAGGAGACTATGTTGAAAAACGACGAGTACTATTTGGACGGGTTACAGAGATGGGAGCATCGCTGGGAGAAGTGTGTAGAGTTACAAGGAGACTATGTTGAAAAACGCCGAGTACTATTTGGACGGGTTACAGAGATGAGAGCATCGCTGGGAGAAGTGTGTAGAGTTACAAGGAGACTATGTTGAAAAACACCGAGCACTATTTGCACGGGTTACAGAGATGAGAGCATCGCTGGGAGAAGTGTGTAGAGGTAGAAGGAGACTATGTTGAAAAACGACGAGTACTATTTGCACGGGTTACAGAGATGAGAACTTAGGTGGGAGAAGTGTGTAGAGTTACAAGAAGGCTATGTTGAAAAACGACGAGTACTATTTGGACGGGTTACAGAGATGGGAGCATCGCTGGGAGAAGTGTGTAGAGTTACAAGGAGACTATGTTGAAACACGCCGAGTACTATTTGGACGGGTTACAGAGATGTGAGCATCGCTGGGATAAGTGTGTAGAGTTACAAGGAGACTATGTTGAAAAACGCCGAGTACTATTTGGACGGGTTACAGAGATGAGAGCATCGCTGGGAGAAGTGTATAGAGTTACAAGGAGACTATGTTGAAAAACGCCGAGTACTATTTGGACGGGTTACAGAGATGGAAACATCGCTGGGATAAGTGTGTAGAGTTATAAGGAGACTATGTTGAAAAACGCCGAGTACTATTTGGACGGGTTACAGAGATGGAAACATCGCTGGGAGAAGTGTGTAGAGTTACAAGGAGACTATGTTGAAAAACGCCGAGTACTATTTGGACGGGTTACAGAGATGGAAACATCGCTGGTAGAAGTGTGTAGAGTTACAAGGAGACTATGTTGAAAAACGCCGAGTACTATTTGGACGGGTTACAGAGATGGAAACATCGCTGGGAGAAGTGTGTAGAGTTACAAGGAGACTATGTTGAAAAACGCCGAGTACTATTTGGACGGGTTACAGAGATGGAAACATCGCTGGGAGAAGTGTGTAGAGTTACAAGGAGACTATGTTGAAAAACGCCGAGTACTATTTGGACGGGTTACAGAGATGGAAACATCGCTGGGAGAAGTGTGTAGAGTTACAAGGAGACTATGTTGAAAAACGCCGAGTACTATTTGGACGGGTTACAGAGATGGAAACATCGCTGGGATAAGTGTGTAGAGTTACAAGGAGACTATGTAGAAAAACGCCGAGTACTATTTGGACGGGTTACAGAGATGGAAACATCGCTGGGAGAAGTGTGTAGAGTTACAAGGAGACTATGTTGGAAAACGCTGAGTACTATTTGGACGGGTTACAGAGATGGAAACATCACTGGGAGAAGTGTGTAGTGTTACAAGCAGACTATGTTGAAGAAAAAAAATCAGAAAAAAATGTATTGTACATTTATTAGGTCGGAAACTTTTCAGGCCACCTTCGTACACACATAATTTTTGCATAAACATTTATTATTATTCTCAAAACATGTATTCTGGATGTAATGTTGGTGTCGATTTTGGGCTATAATACATTTGTGCTTGACAAAGTGATAAGAGAGAACTATACACCCAGTAACAAATGTTCATTTTAGCACACTGTTTAAAGTTGATCACGACTTTCGTAAGACAGTGGGTAAGGTCATTCAAGTTTACAGCCTTGAGGCAGCTTCCTAGAATCGCTGGAGCTGTGTACAGCAATACGTCACATCGCCGCTTGGGAAAGCAAGAACGGGTAATAACCTATCAGCTGATAAACAACTTGACATCTCAGCTCTAGGAAATGTGGCACAGTTCAGATCGGAATAGTAAATCCCCTAACGATGTTCCGTGTATATAAAGTGGAGATGAGGCCGTTTTGGATTATACTGAAGTCTTTGTACAAACCACCAACATGAAGGGTTACTTTGTAGCAGCTGTACTTCTCGTCGCCATGGTGATGCTGCAGGTAAATGAATATCGCATTGTAATCTTTGGTGTTTACTCTATAGAATAGCATTATTTTAAGTACTCTTTGCATATTTCTACATTCTCGTTATAAAAGTAATTATAACTTTGATATCTTTGAAATACAGAAAGGCAGTATGAAAAGTAAAAACTAGATGTTTTAAATTTCTTTTTAAATATTTATAGATATCAACTGTGCCTTGTATTTACAAATTATATGCGTTAATGTTTATAAAACTTTACAAATAGAAGTTCAACATAATCTATTTTCTTCCTTTGATTATGATCATGATTAGAATAATCACTAATCAATGTGGGAGCTTAAAATGTAAGCAAGAGAAAAACAATGTAAAAGCTGAACAGTGTTTGCTGTTAGTATTTGAAGCGTATAAATTAAAAAATAATACTTACTCTTTACATATCATTGTAAAATATAATATAGTGTATTTGATATGTGGGTTGTAGTTATTTTATAGTTATTTGCCATTGTATTATGTTAAAATGCGTTGTATATGGTAGGTGTACAAATGATTGTGTTTGCTTCCTTAGTAACACTGTCTATTCAACGTTTTTTGCACTAATGCTTCTGACTTATTGTGATAATACAATAAATAGTCGTTACTTTAGTTTACGGTAACTGTTTCCCGTAACTCAACCCAACTAACGTAAATAAATATTTTTATATTGTGGAAACGTAGAGTCAGACTGAAAATACAATGCCATAGCCGGGATCTGAACCACGGATATTCTGGTTTCCGTCCAGCCGCACTACCATTGAGCTACTATGGCCAACGTACCGACATGACATTAAATTCTCCAACTGACTCATATTTTCCCGGTAAACCACTAGGAGTTCTCATAAACACATGAGACAACTACCTTAATGACGACTTACTATGCTGTAAGTACTTTAGGGCCCGGGCTTTATAGTTCGGACCACTATTAGGTACAATTAATGGAAGTTAATTCTTCTTTCACACTAGCCGTGTGTAGGCTAAATTGTGGAAACGTAGAGTCAGACTGAAAATTCAATGCCATAGCCAGGAAAATACGAGTCAGTTGGAGAATTTAATGTCATATCGGCACGTTGGCCATAGTAGCACAATGGTAGTGCGGTTGGACGGAAACCAGAAGATCCGTGGTTCAAATCCCGTCATCAATAGAACTGGGAGGCAATTTAAATTAGTTTGCCTTTCGAGTTTCCTAACCTCACCATGTAATTTCAGCAATCCGCTGGTCATTAGTTCACCAAATGACAACCGTGTTGCGTGCTTTCGTTAGATTTAAGTATTCTACTTATTTGTGTTACGTCAGAAAAATAAACTGTTTGAAATTATGTTGATAGCAACGCTAAATAACACTTATAGTCATCAACATCATCAAATTCATGTTTGGATCATCTATATTGGAGGACAATCTTCATTTGTTGTACACAGCAGCCGGCACTTGTTTCTCAGGAGATTTTTTCATAAACTTCACTGTACTGTCTCTAATATAAAACCCTGTGCTTTCCTTTCGTAATACAGTTATGCCCGATTTCACCAATAGATGTTAAGACTTAACACACGTTTAGTAATTGTTAAAACCAAAATTGCATTTCACCACTAAGTGCTAGGTGATAAATCTCTTGTTAAACCAACACATTTCTGTTGTCAAAATAGTCAAGATAGTGCACATGAACGCAGTTGTTGATGTCAGTTTGCTATATTTAGACGTTCTAAATGACACTCGTTATAGAGTACGGCCTATGAGGAGAAATGATTTTGAGGAACTATCTGAAGAAAAGTTTATACGGAAATGTAGACTGTCGAAACAATTTGTTATGAAGGTTACTGCGGAAGTAGAAGAGAGGTTAGAACATACATCGAAAGGAATATGCCAATCTCGCCTTTGCTTCAAGTATTAATAACCTTGCGCTTTTATAATTCACTGAATTATGTGGATAATACATTGTCCACCTCCCGTCTTGAACAGTTCAAGTTACTTGTCACTTGTCCTTCTTCGCTCCTCGTTTTAAATTTACGTAATACTGAGTTAGAACATACATCGAAAGGAATATGCCAATCTTGCCTTTGCTTCAAGTATTAATAACTTTGCGATTTTATAATTCACTGAATTATGTGGATAATACATTGTCCACCTCCCGTCTTGAACAGTTCAAGTCACTCTTCACTTGTCCTTCTTCGCTCCTCGTTTTAAATTTACGTAATACTGAGTTAGAACATACATCGAAAGGAATATGCCAATCTTGCCTTTGCTTCAAGTATTAATAACTTTGCGATTTTATAATTCACTGAATTATGTGGATAATACACTGTCCACCTCCCGTCTTGAAACGTTCAAGTCACTTGTCACTTGTCCTTCTTCGCTCCTCGTTTTAAATTTACGTAATACTGAGTTAGAACATACATCGTAAGGAATATGCCAATCTTGCCTTTGCTTCAAGTATTAATAACTTTGCGATTTTATAATTCACTGAATTATGTGGATAATACACTGTCCACCTCCCGTCTTGAAACGTTCAAGTCACTTGCCCTTCTTCGCTCCTCGTTTTAAATTTACGTAATACTGAGTTAGAACATACATCGAAAGGAATATGCCAATCTTGCCTTTGCTTCAAGTATTAATAACTTTGCGATTTTATAATTCACTTAATTATGTGGATAATACACTGTCCACCTCCCGTCTTGAAACGTTCAAGTCACTTGTCACTTGTCCTTCTTCGCTCCTCGTTTTAAATTTACGTAATACTGAGTTAGAACATACATCGTAAGGAATATGCCAATCTTGCCTTTGCTTCAAGTATTAATAACCTTGCGCTTTTATAATTCACTGAATTATGTGGATAATACATAGTCCATCTCCCGTCTTGAACAGTTCAAGTTACTTGCCCTTCTTCGCTCCTCGTTTTAAATTTACGTAATACTGAGTTAGAACATACATCGAAAGGAATATGCCAATCTTGCCTTTGCTTCAAGTATTAATAACTTTGCGATTTTATAATTCACTGAATTATGTGGATAATACACTGTCCACCTCCCGTCTTGAAACGTTCCAGTCACCTATTCTTCGCACCTCGTTTTAAATGTACGTAATACTGACAAGTTGTTTGGTGCTTGTACTAGTGATACATTCATTTGAATTAAATTCGTTACCAATATTTTCCCACGTGACATCTTTCTCTTTTACATTCACAGCATCCGTCTTCTTTATTTTCCACGATATCCTTATACCTCTTCATCAATTCAATTAACAATTCTTTTCTCATATATGAAAAATTTGTTTCACGGCTTTTGTTTACGATTTTGTTTATCCGACATTTTTAGCTGTGTGCAAGACTAAAATGAAAACAAAAGCGCATCGTAGTACGTTCAGAAAATAATACGACTCATCCATAGCCTTCTATAGCTGTAATATTTACAAGACTCTTGGCGTTAACATGTGTTTGTTAACATTTTCAGTAAACAGGTTGGTGAAATGCAAGAAATTTAACACCTTTGTTAGCTCTATGACAATTGTTAAGTTACATTTGTTAACGTCGATTTTAACATCTGTTGGTGAAATCGGACAGTAAGGTTTTATATAAACAGTCGCTATACCAGAGAAGGCTTCGTCGTTTTATTAATGTTTATTGTTTTATTATACATAATTATTCCATCAAAAGGTGTTAAATTGTAACCCGGATACGCGAACTCATTTACTATTTCTAATAATTTATTGTTTACACAAATTTTGCTGGTAGCGCATTGCCAGGTTGAAAATGTTTTGAGATAACATTTAAATTTGAGATCTACATTCAGAAGGGTGCAAAATGGTCGATTAAATTAAAATATGGAGTATAAATACAAAATATAACATAATTTTGGCACTTTTCATTCAATTCATTGCCTTAACCTGATTTCATTTCCCGTTGTATATTAATGCAACGTTTTTTTTTTTATTTCCAGGTGATGACAACAGCTGAAGCTAAACCAAGAAGTGAGTACACATTTATTTCAAAGTAAACTCGTGTCACATTTGGCTTTTGGTTTATTCCTTTCTCTACTACGCACCTGGTAAATAACTAGCAAAAAACGAAATCGGAATACAATCTTGAGGCAGCAAAAGTCAGAGGGCACTGGGAGGTTATTTTTTCTCAGACAGAGCTAGTTTAAAACGATATTGAAATATAAATATATAAAAAACTAAACATTGCTAGAAATTGAAATTTGGTGTGGTTATAGTATAAGGATGTGCGCATTTATCTACGGTACAATATTTACATTGAGTTTATACAGATCCTTGCAAAAGGGGCATAAGGCACTCTGTGTATCCTGAAAAAAATCATTACACCCTATACTTCATGTCTAGGTTCCTTGTAGGAAAATAAAGCTATAGGCACAAATATTTTTCCTAAATAACATAAGGCACAGTTTTATAATCTAAACTAAACAAAAATCATACATAATTTATACTATGCACAAGAAAAATTATTTAGATGTGTTAACAAAAAAATACAATATTTTTAATGGCTGAATTATATTTTCCCTCCATTTTATAAATCATATGAATATAAAAGTTAGTTAAATTTGTTCAGGGATCATTAACAAATAATCGCTAAAACGTTTGTATCAATATCTTTTATAATGTTTGAGAAACATGCACCTAAAGTATGAAAAATCAAGGTTTTGGGAAATCATGATCAAAGATAAAGCGCCATTATTTTTAAATTATTCATACTCTCAGAACAAGCCTGCTCCATATTCCTGCTCAGTTAGTATTTCCTCGTCTTTTCTTTTCCTTTTCTTACTTCTAGCTCTACTTTGAAGCAACTGAGCTGTTCTTTTTGCCTCTGAGACTCGACGCACATCTTTTTTTAAGACATGCTGCCCTCAATATTTTCACCAACCTTTATACCCATTTTTGTCATTACTTTATGCCTACCACTGCAGCCACCATTATAACAAATAACACTATCATATACACCAATTTTTTAAGTTTTTGGCCCAACATTCACAGTTTTTGGAATTCTTTTCCGTAATATATGATGAAAACTTTCATTTGGTTATTGCGTTCGACTTTCTCAGTAATTCATCTTGAGAAAGTTCCCTAAATACTGGTTTAATTGCCAAAAGAACCTCTTCTGGAAGAGAGTGTTTATGTTTCTAAGTAGGCTCGTTCAGAAATTTCAAGCTTTGGAAGTATGCTGAGTGAAATGTGTATGCAGAAGATCAGAAAGTGGGCGTGTCATTGTGCCGCCATCTTTAATTTGATGGATTAAAGGGCTTTAATACCAACTGATGCCCTATGTTATATATATCATTTAAAAGCTTAAGAGTTATATAATTTTTAACACTAAAAACAAAAAAACGATTTTTTGAAGCCCATCGACTTCCCAGTGCCCTAACAAAACAACTGTGTAACATTCACAGGACTAACCTTACCAGTTCAACAAATTATTCTTAAATAAACATTTTTGAATACGTATTAGTGCTTTACATATATATAAGGATCTATAAAATGCTTCCAAACTACATTTTTCCCAGAACCTGCAAATGTTTGCGTATAAATATGGCTTAGGTATAGCTGTGTCAGCATAAAGCATGTTCAACTTACCAATTTCTGTTTTAAATCATTTTTCTCCCAATAGCTATGCTGTTCACACACAGCCTTTTAACTAAGAAATATTTTCTGAGATTCAGACCATCTTGAAAGATTATTTCAGTGAAATTTCTGTTTCCAAAATTTATTTGGAGAGCAATACTTCTTCCAGGCCCAAATGACCTTGTTGTCGACGGGCCCTTAAACACCACACACTCACTCACTCACTCACTCGCAATACTTCTTCCATTTATTGCAAATACACACAAAAGTAAACAATTACATATACCACCTCTAAAAGAGTCAGATGATATAAAATATCGTTTCAGAATGAATACATTCTTACCTCAAATTTATCTTTCATTATACAAAAGTAGTTCAAAACATTGAAAGGGTAAGATTGAATAACAAAAGAAAACCAAATTAGTGGTTATTTTTTAATTTACGTCCGCCCCAACGTTAAGTTATATCGGACGGTGAATGAATTGGGTGAAATGATGCTCAATGGGTCCAAGGTCCATGGAGCTTAGAGTTACCCGAACTTCTTCTTGAAGGATAAGGGAAAATCCCCGGAAAAACCTTATCTAGGCAACTCACCCTGACCGAGATTCGAACTCGGGACCTCTTGAACGTGGGGCAGACATGCTACCAGCTACGCTACCGAGGCGGGCTGAAATTTGTTTATATTACGAGGGCTGTTCAATAAACAATTATACGTTTTTTTTTTTTGGACAGCGTAACTCATCCTCATAATTTTGATGGACCTTCTCAAAATAGTCTCCCCTGAATGCGATGCACTTGTCCCAGCGTTTCTGCCAGTCATCAAAGACATGCTCGAAAACATTTTTGAGACATCCTTCAAAATCGCCTCCGCAGCCTTCACCACTGCTTCTGATGATAGATAACGCCTCCCACGAAGGCGTTTCTTCAAGTTAGGGAATATACAAAGTCACATGGGGCTGAATCCGGACTACAGGGAGGGTGAGGGATGCACTTCACGTTGATTTTTGCAAAATATTCAGCAACAATGGCAATATGCGGCCGCGCATTATCGTGGTGTAGCAATCAGCCTCCTTCACGGAAATGTGACCTTTTGTGCCTGATAAGCACTTGCAATGTTTTCAGGACATCCCTGTAGTATTGTCCAGTTACTGATGTATGTGCAGGTGCAACCACTCCATGAATATCAAATAATAAGATGACCATAACTTTCCCAGCAAAAGCAGCCACTTTTGGTTTTTGGGGGTTGATGATGAAGGAGATTTCCACACTGAGCTTTGTTGTTTGCTCTCAGGATCAAAATGATGTAGCCAAGTTTCATCAGCAGTGCTTACGTTTGAAAGAAACTCCAGATCTTCCTTAAACATCAACTTTAACTGAATACAGACCTGCATGCGAATGTCCTTTTGTTCAGGAATCAACAGTCTTGGAACAAATCGCGCACAAACATGTCTCACGTGTAATGTTTCTGTCACCAACGTGTGGGTGGTACCCAATGACATATTCAGTATTTCAGAAAGTGATCTTGAGGTAATTCGTCGATCCTCTCTCACAATGGCAGCAGCACTGTTGATGTTTTCTTCCGTAAGAGCAGTAACTGGAGCACCGGGTCCACCTTTCTTTGAAATTGATTGTCTCACCTCTTTAAACATTTTAAACCACCTCCGAGCTGTGCTGTAGGGAAGAACACACTCTCCATAGTCCTCCTGTAACATTGTATAGGCCTCAACTGAAGTTTTGTTGAGACGAAAGCAGAATTTTATAGCCGCATATTGTTCCTCGCGTGTTACCTCCAATGCAGCGGTAGGCGATACTAAGCATGTCTGAACTTGCCTGGTTCCCACAGGCGGGAAACAGAAGTACCAACAATAAAACTACTATGGCGTGTTTGTTTCACATTAGGCTAACAGAATATAATAAGATTGAATTTTAGTGCGAAAAACTATGACCTTAAAATATTATGATCATTCTTTACTAAACAGCCCTCGTAAAATACCTTGAGTATACAATAATGGTACTATTTCTCACATTCCAGTTTGCTGCACACTACACCCTAAAACTGGACAGATGAATTGCCGAGGTTGCTGATAACAACTGAACATCGCATTGAAGAAACGTCACGACCATCAACAAATCCAGCAGAAACAAATGAGAGATGACTTTTGATTCTACACTTTTTACGACAAACAAACTTATAACATCTCTCTGTTCACCTTATGCTCAAACACATTAGAGTATTAGCAAAACATAATGAGAAATATTAGTGGAATCATTGTTGTGTGTATTTCTTTATAACTATTTATTTAAATCAGAAATGCACTCAGCATTTGTATATAACTGAATCCATCTTGACTATAATAAAACCTAACATTTTATAGTATATTACTTGTTTCTTTTATTTCAAATTGGTTTCCTTTGTTTACTCACAACTCCAACATTAAGTTAGGGATAATTGAAAGTATTTATGCGTCTAATGGCAATAATCAAAGAGAACAGGAATACTAAGAATGCACAATGGAAGTGACATGCAATTGTTTTTGGTTTGTTTGCAGCTGTTCTTGCTTAGCCCAGAATGAATATACACAAACAGTGCACATCGTATCACAGCACGCTTCATATTTCTTTCCCTAAGATGTTTGCTTTAGTAAGCTCAATAAACTCTCATCAGTACCTCCCAAACGGTACTACCTGTTACAACCACTGTCCCAGCACTGAGTGATAATTACATTCGTATTTCGTAAAAAAAAAAACTAAAAGTGTCACAGCACTAAGTCATTGTGAAGAAATATTATTAAATATATTTTTATTACTTTTTACCGATGCTAAGGTTTCCATTAAGAAATACATAAGTCTGAAAATTTTCCGACCTAATAAAGATACAAGACATCCTTTAAGAATTTTTTTAACATAGTCTCCTTGTAACTCTACACCCTTCTCCCAACAATGCTTCCATCTCTGTAACCCGTCCATATAGTACTCGGCGTTTTTCAACATAGTCTCCTTGTAACTTTACACACTTCTCACAGCGATGCTCCCATCTCTGTAACACGTCCATATAGTACTCGGCGTTTTTCAACATAGTCTCCTTGTAAACCTACACACTTCTCACAGCGATGTTCACATCTCTGTAACACGTCCAGATAGTACTCGGCGTTTTTCAACATAGTCTCCTTGTAACTTTACACACTTCTCCCAGCGATATTCCCATCTCTGTAACACGTCCAAATAGTACTCGGCGTTTTTCAACATAGTGTCATTGTAACTCTACACACTTCTCCCAGCGATGTCCCCATCTCTGTAACCCGTCCAAATAGTACCCGGAGATTCTCAACATAGTCTCATTGTAACTCTACACACTTCTCCCAGCGATGCTACCTTCTCTATAACCCGTCCAAATAGTACCCGGCGTTTTTCAGCATAGTCTCATTGTAACTCTACACACTTCTCCCAGCGATGCTCCCATCTCTGTAACCCGTCCAAATAGTACTCGGCGTTTTTCAACATAGTCTCCTTGTAACTCTACACACTTCTCCCAGCGATGCTACCATCTCTGTAATCCGTCCAAATTGTACTCGACATTTTTCAACATAGTCTCCTTGTAACTCTACACACTTCTTCCAGCGATTCTTCCATCTCTGTAACCCGTCCAAATAATACTTGGCGTTTTTCTCTGCAAAATAATTGTTCACGAAGCTGATTACCTCTTCATTTGACGATAATCTCTGTCCTCCACGCGCAATTTTCAGATGACGGAACAAAAAGAAGTCACTTGGGGCTAGATCTGTAAAGCGAAGCAGTTCAAACCGAAATTCGTGGATTGTAACCGCTGAGGTGTGAGACGGTGCGTTGTCTTGGTGAAACATGATTTTCTTTTTCTGCAAAGTTCCGCTTTATCCGCAAGTTCTGCCTTCAGCTTGTCAGATAATAATACGCACTATGCTAGTGTAATGCTTCTTCCTTTTTGAAGATAAACGATTAAAATAACTCCATAACTATCCCCAAAAAAAACATTCGCCATCATTTTCCCACCGAAAAAAACAACAGTTTTTGCTTTTTTGGAGAAGGTTCCCACTTTGCAGTCCGCTGTTTGGATTGTATTTTTGTTTCGGGCGTATAATGGTGTATCCAAGGTTCATCTACAGTAAATAATCGGCGCCAAAACTAGGATTTATTGTGCCAAAACGGCGCCAACAGAGCGTTGGAAATGTTCGTTCGAACACGTTCTTGGTCTAACGTGAGTAAACGCGGAACTCAACGCGCGGACAGCTTTCTCATGTCCAAATGTTGATTTAATATGTGACAAACACGTTCTTTTGTCATGTCCATAGCCTCTGCTATCTCTCTCACTTTAATTCGACGTTCGTCTAGCACCATCTGATGAACTTCAGGGATGTTTTGGTCGGTAGTTGCTCTTTTTGGACGTCCCGAACGTTCATCAACTCCCAAGCTCTTACGGCCACGTTTAAGTTCAGCTGCCCAAACTTTCACTGTGGTAAATGATGGTACAGGGTCCGCATACACAGAGTCCAACTCATTTTGGTATGTGTAGGCGTATTGTCTTTCAAAAACAAATATTTAATGACAGCTCGATACTCGATTTTGTCCATTTTCATAAAAACATTCACATCAACTCACTTATAGGACTATTACATAACAACTGAGCGTGCAAAATGACTGAAACTTTGATGAGTAGCTGTCAACAGATGAACAACGAAATTCACCAGCTTTTATTCACCAGTACTGCTGAGGTTCCAAACTTTCCAAACCACTCTTGTATATGACGCTTTGCACGAAGTCCACATTTTGTCTAAAACATTGCGGCTTCTTTTTTTCAAGTTTTTGCAGTTCCCAGCTCCTTCGCTGTCTTCCTTGCATTGGAAACAGGATTTGAAAATACCCCAGTTGCTTCCGACCTTAATTTAATGAAACCAACAGCAGCAGGGGTATCATAACCTCAAACAGCTGACTAAATTCCAAACTATCGTTTTCTGTCCAATGTTCTTAAGGACTTTGCCACTTCTGTATTTAATTACACTACTCAGACTTATTGGACGCCATGATGACGTCATAATAATCTATTAGGACGACCGTTTCACCATTCCAGTGAACATGGTTGTGTGCCCATAAATAGAAACAAATGATTTTTATTTGTGTTTAAATGCCATGCCTATTCACTGTCTGTATTATTATTTTAAGTATACAAATGGTTATAACACCCAGGGCAGTTTTACTTACCTCAAGGTCACTGACTCAAACCCAATCACAGCGATGGGCTTTTAACTATATTTAAAAGGAACAGTTCTATGTCAGTATGTTTACTGGTATGTAAAACAACTCCTATAGGAAACTCCTGCACACGACGACTTACATATCCTGGCAGTTCACTGTATTGTTAATAAAAGAAATATCTTTTAATTTTGTTTTACAGCCTGCTAGATATATGTATCAAGCTGACGTATTTATATTCCTGGTCGATTCCCTGAATGCTTGCACTTGCCACCGCTAGGATCGCTTCATTAAGCCATGTACACTGTCGTTGCTCTATGTTGTGTAACTGCCAAAGTGACTTATTACTGGACTTCGGACGTGATTGCTGTTTCGTTGCACTTTGACTGGAAAATAGGCGGACACAGGGTTTCACTGCAAATGCCCCCTCCACAAGCCCTACCGCCCATTCCGCACAAGACTGTTACCTCTCTCCTTTACGCTTTTCTTTAAACAATGTCCCAGTATAACAGCAGTTAACCTAAACTCATATCCGAACAATTCTATTTGTATCATCGAACTTACGTATCGCAGGTATATTTACGTTTGTTTAGGATTATTAGTAAATCGTGTTAAGACAACATACATTCGACAGTTCGGGGTCACACCCCGTATAATGGACCCAATATTAATGATATTTTGAGGTTAGGATGCCTTGTAAACATTGCGGGATTAACAATGAAGTACGTATAGAATACGTATGCTGTATTGGAGCTACTTTCACATTAAATTCAAATGATAGTGATGTATCAATGCATATTAAATGATATTTAGATGTCACAAGTTCTAAACTTACAACCCAGCTGCAAATTCTAAGAGCTACATTAACTTAAATGAAGGGAAAATCGCGCAGTTAACTACTAAGCCCGTCTTAATAAAGAGCATAATAGAAAAATACCTCAGAAACAAGAGAGGAAGGATATATATGTCCTTTGCAGATTTTGAGAAAGCTCTTGATACGATAAACAGCTGTAATGATTGAAAGCTCCATCAGTTTACCTGAATAACAGTGGTTTAACTATGAAGCCTTGGACTTAAGTACTTACAGCATAGTAAGTCATCACAAAAAGCTGCGTGTCTTATAGTATATGAGAACCCCTAGTAGTCTACCACGAAATATACGAGTCAGTTGGAGAATTTATGGTTATGTTGGCACGTTGGCCATAGTAGCTCAATGGTTTCGAGCCACCGCGCGGAGAGCGCGAGATCCGTGGTTCAAATCCCGGCTATGGCATTAAATGTTTCCTTCTGGCTCTGCTCATCCAAAAGGAGTGCTCTAGTTTGGAAACTGAGGATGAAAGAAGTGGAAAATATATAAAAGAAGTAGAGAAAATCTATCCAGGAGTGAATTTTTACATAAGGTGGGAAATAAATGTAATTACGGCGATGACAAAAATAGGCCTAAGACAAGGATGCAAAATGATTCAAAGGTTATTTAACTTATTTATAGATGAGATAATAGAAAAGGTTAAATAAGGAAATCAGCACTGTCAAGAAATAGCAAACAAGGAAATTCCTGGACTGCTATATAAGGATGACTTAGTGGTAGGATCTATAACAGTAGTAGGATTGCAGAAGGCAATAATGTAAGGAAAGATAGAGCCAGACTGAAAAAACCAATGCCATAGCCGGGATTTGAACCACGGATCTGCTGGTTGCCGTCCAGCCGCTCTAAACCATTGAGCTACTATGGCCAACGTGCCAACATCACATTAAATTCTACAACTGACTCGTGTTTTTACCGGTAAACCACTAGGAGTTCTCATAAACACATGAGACAACTACCTTAATGACGACTTACTATGCTGTAAGTACTTCAAGGCCCGGACTTTATAGTTCGGTCCACTATTAGGTACAATTAATGGAAATTAATTATTATTTCACACTGGCCGTGTGGAGGCCAAAGTATTGTCGCCAGGTCATTGTTGATTGGAGGCAGCGCGGGTAACAAGATCGAAGAAACGGCAGTGCAGTATGGAGATGGAGGCTTGCCAAGATGGTGGGCGGGAACAGACGGGTTTGGCAAGAGTTCGCCTTTGTTCTAGCCGGTCTCGATTGTTCGAGAAATTTCTGGTGTGTTAGAAATCGATAAAAAGGTAGCCTGTCTGAAAAGAGAGTCAGTCGGTAATTGAACGCGTGCGGGTAAGCAGCTGTGTTGGTTGAACTGTATGTTACATTGTGTATGTGAACAGTGTATTGCTACGGAAATAAAGTGCAACTTGTTGTGTTTGTAACCTAGACTTTTTATTTCACGAACCCACAAAGTCACACTATGGAAAAATAGAGCCAGACTGAAACATTCAATGTCATAGCCGGGATTAAAACCACGGATTTTCTGGACTCCGTCCAGCCGCTCAAACCATTGAGCTACTATGGCCAACGGGCCGATATGACATTAAATTCTCCAACTCTCCAATTTTCATACTTAAGCCTACACACGGCTAGTGTGAAAGACCAATTCATTTCCATTAATTGTACCTAATGGTGGTCCGAACTATAAAGCCCGGGACTTAAAGTACTTACAGCATAGTAAGTCGCCATTAAGGTAGTTGTCTCATGTGTTTATGAGAACTCCTAGTGGTTTACCGGGAAAAACACGAGGCAGTTGGAGAATTTAAATTCATGTTGGCACGTTGGCCATAGTAGCTCAATGGTTTAGAGCGGCTGGACGGCAACCAGCAGATCCGTGGTTCAAATCCCGGCTATGGCATTGAATTTTTCAGTCTGGCTCTATCTTTGTATACTTAAGCCTACAGAACAATTTCCAGCAATAAATGTAATCCAGAAATTCTGCGAAGAGTGGGGAATAAAAATAAACATAAATAAGTCAAAAGTTATGGTCTTAAAGAAGGGAGTTAAATTAAGAAAAGGTGAAACGTGGGTACTAAATGACAAAAGGGTAGAAGTGGTCAATGAATTTGAATACTTAGTAGTGAGGCTGAATAACAAAGGAAAATGGAGAGCACACAGGAGAAAAATTGAAACAAAAGGGAGGGTGGCAATAAATGGGATAAGAAAATACAAATATAAGCTAGAAATGACAACCAAGGGGTTAGAAAGAATGTATGAAGCACTAGTTGAATCCAAAATGTTGTATATAGTTGAGATCTGGGGGCCACAGAGGTAAACAAAACGGTGGACGAAAACTACAGAAGGTTTTGTAAAGAGCTACTAGGCTTACCAAGATCAGCCACTAGGGAAGTAGCTTTAGGAGAATTAGGAAAGACAAGAAGAAATGCAATAATAATGGAAAGAATAACAAGTGCTTGGCCAAAAAGAAGTAAATTATAATATTATGCATGAGATAGCAAAAAATGTTACAGAACTCAAAACAGTTTTCTGCAGAGATAGGAAGAATTATGCCAAAAATAGTGGAAAGGAATGCAAGCGATGTGGGTAAATTGGTGGAATACAAAACAGAAGATGCAGAAAGGCACGAAATATGGGAAAGTATAAAAAATATGAAATCATTACAATTTTACAAGCAACTAAAAAGAAACAGGGGACGAGAAGCATATGTAGATTACTGCAATAGTCAAGAGAAAGAAGGACTAGCTTGGATGAGAACAGGAAAAATACTCATAAGAGGGATAAGATGTAGGGAAAAGAGAATTTGTGAATTCTGTGGGGGGAAAGAAAGCACAGAACACTATGTAGCAGAACGCGAGGAGTTAGGAATATGGAGAAAAAAGGTTTGGCAGCAAAATGAGAGGAAATAGAACTATAAAAACGTTAACGGGCAAGGAGAAAAGAAGGTAAGAAGTATTGTTGAGTTCTTGCAGAAAATAAAAGAAAAATGAACAAGAAATGTAAAGAATATAAAAGAGCAAGATGGAGGAGGAAATGAGCTAGAAAAGTAACAAGGAGACATGGGGGTTAAGAGCTGCCTGCCACAGCAGAAGACCAGGGTGTCATGTAAGCCAAGGTAGCAACAAGGTAAAGACAAATAAATGTAAAGAATATAAGAAAGGAAGATGAAGAGAGGAAAGGTGTTAGTTAAGTAACAAGGAGACATGGAGGTTAAGAGCTACCTGACAGAGCAGAAGACCAGGGTGTCATGTAAGACAAGGTAGCAACAAGGTAAAGACAAATAAATGTAAAGAATATAAGAAAGGAAGATGAAGAGAGGAAAGGTGTTAGTTAAGTAACAAGGAGACATGGAGGTTAAGAGCTACCTGACAGAGCAGAAGACCAGGCTGTCATGTAAGACAAGGTAGGAACAAGGTAAAGACAGAGAAATGTAAAGAATATAAGAAAGGAAGATGAGGGAAGAAAGGGACTAATTAAGTAACAAGGAGACATGGAGGTTAAGGGCTACCTGGCAGAGCAGAAGACCAGGTGTCATGTAAGACAAGGTAGCAACAAGGTAAAGACAGATAAATGTAAATAATATAAGAAACTAAGATGAGGGAAGAAAGGGACTAATTAAGTAACAAGGAGACATGGAGGTTAAGAGCTATCTGGCAGTACCTGGCAGAGTAGAAGACCAGGGTGTCATGTAAGCCAAGGTAGCAACAAGGTAAAGACAAATAAATTTAAAGAATATAAGAAAGGAAGATGGGGGGAGGAAATGGGCTAATTAAGTAACAAGGAGACATGGAGGTTAAGAGCTACCTGACAGAGCAGAAGACCAGGGTGTCATGTAAGCCAAGGTAGCAACAAGGTAAAGACAAATAAATGTAAAGAATATAAGAAAGGAAGATGAAGAGAGGAAAGGTGTTAGTTAAGTAACAAGGAGACATGGAGGTTAAGAGCTACCTGACAGAGCAGAAGACCAGGCTGTCATGTAAGACAAGGTAGCAACAAGGTAAAGACAGATAAATGTAAAGAATATAAGAAAGGAAGATGAGGGAAGAAAGGTACTAATTAAGTAACAAGGAGACATGGAGGTTAAGGGCTACCTGACAGAGCAGAAGACCAGGTGTCATGTAAGACAAGGTAGCAACAAGGCAAAAACAGATAAATGTAAAGAATATAAGAAAGGAAGATGAGGGAAGAAAGGGACTAATTAAGTAACAAGGAGACATGGAGGTTAAGAGCTATCTGGCAGTACCTGGCAGAGTAGAAGACCAGGGTGTCATGTAAGCCAAGGTAGCAACAAGGTAAAGACAAATAAATTTAAAGAATATAAGAAAGGAAGATGGGTCGAGGAAATGGGCTAATTAAGTAACAAGGAGACATGGAGGTTAAGAGCTACCTGACAGAGCAGAAGACCAGGGTGTCATGTAAGCCAAGGTAGCAACAAGGTAAAGACAAATAAATTTAAAGAATATAAGAAAGGAAGATGGGGGGGAGGAAATGGGCTAATTAAGTAACAAGGAGACATGGAGGTTAAGAGCTACCTGACAGAGCAGAAGACCAGGGTGTCATGTAAGCCAAGGTAGCAACAAGGTAAAGACAAATAAATTTAAAGAATATAAGAACGGAAGATGGGGGGGAGGAAATGGGCTAATTAAGTAACAAGGAGACATGGAGGTTAAGAGCTATCTGGCAGTACCTGGCAGAGTAGAAGACCAGGGTGTCATGTAAGCCAAGGTAGCAACAAGGTAAAGACAAATAAATTTAAAGAATATAAGAAAGGAAGATGGGGGGAGGAAATGGGCTAATTAAGTAACAAGGAGACATGGAGGTTAAGAGCTACCTGACAGAGCAGAAGACCAGGGTGTCATGTAAGCCAAGGTAGCAACAAGGTAAAGACAAATAAATGTAAAGAATATAAGAAAGGAAGATGAAGAGAGGAAAGGTGTTAGTTAAGTAACAAGGAGACATGGAGGTTAAGAGCTACCTGACAGAGCAGAAGACCAGGCTGTCATGTAAGACAAGGTAGCAACAAGGTAAAGACAGATAAATGTAAAGAATATAAGAAAGGAAGATGAGGGAAGAAAGGTACTAATTAAGTAACAAGGAGACATGGAGGTTAAGGGCTACCTGACAGAGCAGAAGACCAGGTGTCATGTAAGACAAGGTAGCAACAAGGCAAAAACAGATAAATGTAAAGAATATAAGAAAGGAAGATGAGGGAAGAAAGGGACTAATTAAGTAACAAGGAGACATGGAGGTTAAGAGCTATCTGGCAGTACCTGGCAGAGTAGAAGACCAGGGTGTCATGTAAGCCAAGGTAGCAACAAGGTAAAGACAAATAAATTTAAAGAATATAAGAAAGGAAGATGGGTCGAGGAAATGGGCTAATTAAGTAACAAGGAGACATGGAGGTTAAGAGCTACCTGACAGAGCAGAAGACCAGGGTGTCATGTAAGCCAAGGTAGCAACAAGGTAAAGACAAATAAATTTAAAGAATATAAGAAAGGAAGATGGGGGGGAGGAAATGGGCTAATTAAGTAACAAGGAGACATGGAGGTTAAGAGCTACCTGACAGAGCAGAAGACCAGGGTGTCATGTAAGCCAAGGTAGCAACAAGGTAAAGACAAATAAATTTAAAGAATATAAGAACGGAAGATGGGGGGGAGGAAATGGGCTAATTAAGTAACAAGGAGACATGGAGGTTAAGAGCTACCTGACAGAGCAGAAGACCAGGGTGTCATGTAAGCCAAGGTAGCAACAAGGTAAAGACAAATAAATTTAAAGAATATAAGAAAGGAAGATGGGGGGTGGAAATGGGCTAATTAAGTAACAAGGAGACATGGAGGTTAAGAGCTACCTGACAGAGCAGAAGACCAGGGTGTCATGTAAGCCAAGGTAGCAACAAGGTAAAGACAAATAAATATAAAGAATATAAGAAAGGAAGATGAGGGGGAAGAAAGGGTCTAATTAAGTAACAAGGAGACATGGAGGTTAAGAGCTACCTGACAGAGCAGAAGACCAGAGTGTGATGTAAGCCAAGGTAGCAAACAAGGTAAAGACAAATAAATGTAAAGAATATAAGAAACGAAGATGAAGGAAGAAAGGGACTAATTAAGTAACAAGGAGACATGGAGGTTAAGAGCTATCTGGCAGTACCTGGCAGAGTAGAAGACCAGGGTGTCATGTAAGCCAAGGTAGCAACAAGGTAAAGACAAATTTAAAGAATATAAGAAAGGAAGATGGGGAGAGGAAATGGGCTAATTAAGTAACAAGGAGACATGGAGGTTAAGAGCTACCTGACAGAGCAGAAGACCAGGGTGTCATATAAGCCAAGGTAGCAACAAGGTAAAGACAAATAAATGTAAAGAATATAAGAAAGAAGATGAAGAGAGGAAAGGCGTTAAGTAACAAGGAGACATGGAGGTTAAGAGCTACCTGACAGAGCAGAAGACCAGGCTGTCATGTAAGACAAGGTAGCAACAAGGTAAAGACAAATAAATGTAAAGAATATAAGAAAGGAAGATGAGGGAAGAAAGGGACTAATTAAGTAACAAGGAGACATGGAGGTTAAGGGCTACCTGGCAGAGCAGAAGACCAGGGTGTCATGTAAGACAAGGTAGCAACAAGGTAAAGACAGATAAATGTAAAGAATATAAGAAAGGAGGATTTGGGAAGAAAGGGACTAATTAAGTAACAAGGAGACATGGAGGTTAAGAGATATCTGGCAGAGCAGAAGACCAGGGTGTCATGTAAGTCAAGGTAGCAACGAGGTAAAGACAAATAAATGTAAAGAATATAAGAAAGGAGGATGAGGGAAGAAAGGGACTAATTAAGTAGCAAGGAGGCATGGAGGTTAAGAGCTACCTGGCAGAGCAGAAGACTAGGGTGTCATGTAAGCCAAGGTAGCAACGAGGTAAAGACAAATAAATGTAAAGAATATAAGAAAGGAGGATGAGGGAAGAAAGGGACTAATTAAGTAACAAGGATTTATGGAGGTTAAGAGCTACCTGACAGAGTAGAAGACCAGGGTGTCATGTAGTCAAGGTAGCAACAATATAAGGGCAAATAAATGTAGCCAAAATGTGTAAGTTGTAACATTTTGGAACTTGGACAGTAATCAATCCATTCATTCATCTTAATTAAAAGAAAAGCGACTGTATCTGTTGACAAATGACTGTAGACATTTTCATTTTTCCTCTGCCAAGAGCAAAAAGCTATTATAAGTACATAGCAGACAAATATAAGCCTCTTTAATACATACGAGTATATAGAATCTGCCTTTGTGAGACCTACACAGCTTCAAAGGTCACTAATTGATCGTTTGACAAAAATTATTCCGGTGTCTGCGTTTGATCTCGGCACACAAGCCCAAATAGCTTCAACAACATATTTACATACACCTTTGTTATTCAAAACACTGAAAATCGCGGTGCTTGAATAACAAACTGCAACGAGAAAACACTTTAAAAATGGATTATCATAATCATCATTTATGCTGTTATTGGTATTCTTATTTTAAAATACACTTTTTTCACAACGAAAATATTTCCTACCTCTGTAGGGTGTTGGAAGCGTGTCTATCTAAACGTTCAAGAGGTCCCAAGTTGAAACCTCGGACACGGTGTTATCTGGAAAAGGTTTTTACACGGCTTTCCCTTATCCTGAAAGATGAATGTCTGGTAACTCTAAGCTCTATGTACCCTGTACTCATTTCAACATAATTTCATTCATTGTTTGCGGCATACCCGCATGTCAGATTTCAATTGGTTGGTGTTTACTTTTGATTTGGGTTCTAATTGGAGCTATGAGATCTCTTATCTTCAGGTGAATGGTTGTAGGAAATGGATTTGTTGTTTGTTGGCTGCTCAGTTATCTCAATAATACACTGGTTCGTTGCAAAAATGATTTAATTTAATTCTCACTAAGTTCGTTGATTCAGGTTGATTTGTAACGGTGACCACCTGCGACTAAACTTCCTATCAGAATTCTTTTACTTCTTTATACGGCGAATACTTTGCTATTATAAACTTCTTCTTCTGCTTCTCTCACGCTGGTTGCGTTATTCTTGACTTCTCTACATTTCGGACTTAGAAATCTTTACTACCTCTTCTTCACGCGCACTAACACGTCTTTCCCTTCGTAGTATGATTGTTGAAGTGATTTTTCGTCTACTCTGCGATTCAGTTCGTACTTTATTCTGATTCCCACTCTAACCCTTATCACATGACCAAAATAACTCACCCTTCTCCCCATTTCTCAAATCTTACATTATTATTGGTTTCTCATTTTATTTCGATTTTTCTTTATTGGTTAGCAAAACTCATCGAACACATTGACGTTACATCTATCCGTGAGTTGGGTCACGCCTACCCTGGGCTCTTTGTAACGGTATACATCGTTATCACCTCAGCAAAGTAAATCCTTTTAGGTCTTACGCTTGACCGCATCTTGAAAACCTTATTGTTCCTATACATTCCTGGTTATAGTTCTCAGACATTGAACCTTTCCTTAAACAAAGAGGCTAACGGTCACCTCTTCCTGTCTCCCCAACTTGTGTTCAGATTTTACAGAAATATTTTCTCTCCCTTACATGGATTCTAGCATGTTAGTTGTCTTAAATTATATTCTTCCCATCTTATTCTTAATTAAACCGCTATTTTCATTATTACTCTAATTTCATTCTAATTTCATATTAATATAACAATATTTTATATTAGTTTAGCAAAGCATTTTTTATTAATTTATCTTCTTTTTTTAATTCTCGTGATTTCGATTAATTCGCCACCTCCTAATCGCTGTCTGATACTGCGGTTACATGTTCGATATGACTTAACGTTGGAGGTTTTCTCTTATCCTGAAAGATGAATGGCTGATAGCTCTAAGCTCTATGTACCCTGTACTCATTTCAACATAATTTCATTCATCGTTCGATATGACTTAACGTTGGAGGTTTTCTCTTATCCTAAAAGATGAATGTCTTAACTCTAACCTCTATGTACCCTGAACTCATCGGAACATCATTTCATTCATCGTCCGATATGACTTAACGTTGGAGGTTTTCTCTTATCCTGAAACATGAATGTCTGGTAACTCTAAGCTCTATGTACCCTGAACTCATCGGAACATCATTTCATTCATCGTCCGATATGACTTAACGTTGGAGGTTTTCTCTTATCCTGAAACATGAATGTATGGTAACTATAAGCTCTATGTACCCTGTACTCATTTGAACATCATATCATTCATCGTCCGATATGACTTAATGTTGGAGGTTTCCCTTATCCTGGAAGATGAATGTCTGGTAACTCTAAGCTCTATGTACCCTGTATTCATTTAAACATTTCATTCATCGTCCGATATGACTTAACGTTGGAGGTTTTCTCTTATCCTAAATGATGAATGTCTTAACTCTAACCTCTATGTACCCTGTACTCATCGGAACATCATTTCATTCATCGTCCGATATGACTTAACGTTGGAGGTTTTCTCTTATCCTGAAAGATGAGTGTCTGGTAGCTCTAAGCTCTATGTACCCTGTACTCATTTGAACATTATTTCATTCATCGGCTGATATGACTTAACGTTGGAGGTTTTCCCTTATCCTGAAAGATGAACGTCTGGTAACTCTAAGCTCTATGTACCCTGTACTCATTTGAACATCATTTCATTCATCGTCTGATATGACTTAACGTTGGAGGTTTTCCCTTATCCTGAAAGATGAATGTTTGGTAACACTAAGGTCTATGCACCCTGTACTCATTTGAACATCATTTCATTCATCGTCCAATATGACTTAACGTTGGAGGTTTTCCCTTATCCTGAAAGATGAATGTCTGCTAACTCTGAGCTCTATGTACCCTGTACTCATTTGAACATCATTTCATTCATCGTCCGATATGACTTAACGTTGGAAGTTTTCTCTTATCCTGAAAGATGAATGTCTGGTAACTCTAAGCTCTATGTACCCTGTACTCACTTGAACATCATTTCATTCATCGTCCGATATGACTTAACGTTGGAAGTTTTCTCTTATCCTGAAAGATGAATGTCTGGTAACTCTAAGCTCTATGTACCCTGTACTCACTTGAACATCATTTCATTTATCGTCCGATATGACTTAACGTTGGAGGTTTTCTCTTACCCTGAAAGATGAATGTCTGGTAACTCTGAGCTCTATGTACCCTGTACTCATTTGAACATCATTTCATTCATCGTCCGATATGACTTAACGTTGGAGGTTTTCTCTTATCCTGAAAGATGAATGTCTGGTAACTCTAAGCTCTATGTACACTGTACTCATGAACATCATTTCATTCATCGTCCGATATGACTTAACGTTGGAGGTTTTCTCTTATCCTGAAAGATGAATGTCTGCTAACTCTAAGCTCTATGTACACTGTACTAATTTGAAAATCATTTCATTCATCGTCCGATATGACTTAACGTTGGAGGTTTTCTCTTATCCTGAAAGATGAATGTCTGATAACTCTAAGCTCTATGTAACCTGTACTCATTTGAACCACATGTCATTTATTGTCCCATATGACAAATTTGAAACACGTGAATTAAAATACAAAATAAAAGCAACTTGAATTCTTTCACGACGTATACTTTTGTACTTGCTAAATCGATATGCAATGTCGTTATATATTCTCCAGAATGTGTCCTTCAAATTTTCAAAAGCGATCTTTTCTTCTAACAATACTTATAAGTTTAAGTACTGTAGGAATATCTCTTCTCTGTTCGTAAAACTAGAGAAAAGTTCTGTACACAACACATTTTTTCAAACCTCTCGAGTTCGAAACTTTTTCGATGCGGACGATTAATTTTTTTTTCTGTTCACTTTGAATTTTGATTATGATGATATGATGGCTACACATGACAACCGATGAACGTAGAAGACCACCATGTGAGACCTCGAATAGGAAAACGACTATAAGGAAGACGCAGAGTTGGAGGCATCTTCAAGGAGCATGCAGGTCAGCACGTTAGAACAGATCAGCTTTCCCTATCTGATAGAGGCCTTTGCCCTTCACGGGACATTTTAATTTCACTCCATATGTTCCCCCAGCTACTGCAGTTCTGTACTAACCAACAATAAAAACCGTCGTGGAAAAAAAAGAGGACTGATGCGGTGAATGTAAAAGAGAAAGATGTTACGTGGAAAAATATTGGAAACGAATTTAATCCAAATGCATGAACGAAATAACTGTCAGTACTAAGTACATTTAAAACAGGTGCGAAGGAGCACAAGTGACAAGTGACTTGAACGTTTCAAGACGGGAGGTGGACAATGTATTATCCACATCATTCAGTGAATTATAAAATCGCTAAGTTATTAATACTTGAAGCAAAGGCGAGATCGGCATATTCCTTTCGATGTATGTTCTAACTCAGTATTAAGTAAATTTAAAACGAGGAGCTAAGAACAAGTGACGAATGACTTTAACGTTTCAAGACGGGGGAGGTGGACAGTGTATTATCCACATAATTCAGTGAATTATAAAATCGCAAAGTTATTAATAGTTGAAGCAAAAGCGAGATCGGCATATTCCTTTCGATGCATGTTCTAACTCAGCATTACGTAAATTTAAAACGAGGAGCGAAGAAGGACAAGTGACTTTAACGTTTCAAGACGGGAGGTGGACAATGTATTATCCACATCATTCAGTGAATTATAAAATCGCTAAGTTATTAATACTTGAAGCAAAGGCGAGATCGGCATATTCCTTTCGATGTATGTTCTAACTCAGTATTACGTAAATTTAAAACGAGGTGCGAAGAAGTACAAGTGACGAGTGACTTGAAGGTTTCAAGACGGGAGGTGGGCAGTGTATTATCCACATAATTAAGTGAATTATAAAATCGCAAAGTTATTAATACTTGAATCAAAGGCGAGATCGGCATATTCCTTTCGATGCATGTTCTAACTCAGCATTACGTAAATTTAAAACGAGGAGCGAAGAAGGACAAGTGACTTGAACGTTTCAAGACGGGAGGTAGATAGTGTATTATCCACATAATTCAGTGAATTATAAAATCGCAAATTTATTAATACTCGAAGCAAAGGCGAGATCGGCATATTCCTTTCGATGCATGTTCTAACTCAGTATTACGTAAATTTAAAACGAGGTGCGAAGAAGGACAAGTGACGAGTGACTTGAAGGTTTCAAGAAAGGAGGTGGACAATGTATTATCCACATAATTCAGTGAATAATAAAATCGCAAATTTATTAATATTTGAAGCAAAGGCGAGATCGCCATATTCCTTTCGATGCGTGTTCTAACCTCTCTTGTACTTCTGCAGTAACCTTCATAACTACTTGTTTCGACAGTCTATACCTCCGTTAAAAATTTTCTTCTGATAGCTCCTCAAAATAATTTCTCCTCGTAGGCCGTACTCTATTACGAATGCCATTTAGACGGTCTTAAATATAGCAAATCGACATCAACAGCTGCGTTCACGCCCGCCATCTTGACTATTTATAATTGTTAAGGACTTAACAACAGAAATTTGGCTTGTTAGCTTAACAAAGGATTTCACTTGTTTTTGAAAATGCAATTTTTGTTTTAACTCTTTCTAAACTCGTGGTAAGTCTTAACATCTGTTCGTAAATTCGGGCATAAGTCAGTAAGTGTTGGTACAGCTGCAAAAGTTCACATTTCCATTTAAAATCACATTTTCTTAACACCCTTTACTGGAAAACAGAACTCTGGCGACATGCGCCTCTTTTACATTGTGCTCCTCAATTGTTGGACTGCTTTTATAAATGGAGTACAATAGCTCTCAATCTTTTGTTTCTTTCATCTTATATTAGCTGGCTTCGACTGTGTTTCAATTCTGAATAAACAAAGCGAATACCTCAATGGCAATTCTTTTACATTATAGACGTTTGAAGATTGTGAGACTCCCGACAGAATTACAATTACAATCCAGGTTTCCTATTTCGGAAATATACATACGAAGATGCCCAAGTATTTAATTTAATCATGATCAGTTTGAACTTTGTGCTAATACATGATGATACAATCTTGTACCTTCAGATATACAGAGATGCCTAAGAAGAAACCATAATGCGCTGCAACTGTTTTACTCGTGTTGACAAATATAGACCCACCCACAGCTAGCGTGGCCTGCTCTGAGTGTAGAATACAAATATAGTGGGTGTCTTAGGGTTATGATCACGGATACCTTCATAATTTTTATCCTAATTTTTAGATCTCATCTTGTGTGAGAATGTCGGCGTCTTGATCAGTAGAAGATTCCGGGCTGTAAGGCCGTGGTCCACTGGGTTTCTTCATCTCCTTCCCAGATGTTTTTTTCGAAAATGAGGTAAGCATCATCGGTGGCGTGGAAAAGTTCTCCTTGTACTCTTTGTAGCTACTCAGTATAGTAGTAGTGTACATTGGGAGGAACAAAGGAACTGACTGAGGGAGGGAAGAAGGAAAGGAGAGGGGGTCGAAGGATGGAGATAGGAGGAATAGAGGGACACTGGAAGGAAAGAAGAAACAAAGAAGGAAAGAAACTTAGAAAGCTAGGCCAGGTGAGGAGGCCAGGCAAGGCGAAGAGGCTAGGCCAGGCGAGGAGTTCAAGCAAGGAGGCCAGGCCAGGTGACGAGGAGGCTAGGCGAGCATTTCAGGCCAGCCGATGTGGCCAGGTGAGGTGGCAGACGATGAGGCAGGCGAGGAGGCCAGGTCAGGCGAGGAGGCCAGATCAGGCGAGGAGATCAAGCAAGGACTTCAGGCCAAGCGAGGAGATCAAGCAAGGAGTTCAGGCCAGGTGAGGAGGTGGCTAGGCGAGCATTCCAGGCCAGGCGATGTGGCCAGGCGATGTGGCCAGGTGAGGTGGTCAGGCGATGAGGCAGGCGAGGAGGCCAGGCCAGGCGAGGAGATCAAGCAAGGACTTCAGGCCAAGCGCGGAGATCAAGCAAGAAGTTCAGGCCAGGTGAGGAGATCAAGCAAGAAGTTCAGGCCAAGCGAGGAGATCAAGCAAGAAGTTCAGGCCAGGGCAGGAGACCAAGCAAGAAGTTCAGGCCAGGCGAGGAGATCAAGCAAGAAGTTCAGGCCAAGCGAGGAGATCAAGCAAGAAGTTCAGGCCAAGCGAGGAGATCAAGCAAGAAGTTCAGGCCAGGGGAGGAGATCAAGCAAGAAGTTCAGGCCAGGCGAGGAGATCAAGCAAGAAGTTCAGGCCAGGTGAGGAGGAGGCTAGGCGAGCATTCTAGGCCAGGCGAGGTGGCCAGGCGAGGCCAGGTGAAGTGGCCAGGCGAGTCCAGACGAGGCCAGGTGAGGTGGTCAGGCGATGAGACAGGCGAGGCCAGGTGAGGTGGCCAGGCGAGGCCAGACGAGGCCAGGCGAGGTGGTCAGGCGATGAGGCAGGCGAGGCCAGGTGAGGTGGCCAGGCGAGGCCAGGTGAGGTGGCCAGGCGATGAGGCAGGCGAGGTGGCCAGGCGAGGCCAGGTGAGGTGGTCAGGCGATGAGGCAGGCGAGGCCAGGCGAGGTGGTCAGGCGATGAGGCAGGCGAGGCCAGGTGAGGTAGCCAGACGAGGCCAGGTGAGGTGGCCAGGCGATGAGATATGCGAGGAGATCAGGCCAGGCAAGGAGGAGGCTAGACGAGCATTCCAGGTCAGACGATGCCTGGCGACTAGGCAGGCGAGGAGATCAAGAAAGGAGTTCAGGCGAGGTGAGGAGGGGCTAGGCGAGCATGGCCTGGCGATGCCAGGCGAGGCCAGGCGGGGACTGTAGGCCAGTCGAGGCGACATTAGGTGGTCAGGCGAGGCCAGGAGAGCATTCTAGGCCAGGTGAAGTGGGCAGGTGAGGTGGCCAGGCGATGAGATATCCGAGGAGGTCAGGCCAGGCGAGGAGGAGGCTAGGCGAGCATTCCAGGTCAGGCGATGCCTGGCGACGAGGCAGGCGAGGGGGCCAGTCCAGGCGAGGAGATCAAGCAAGATGTTCAGGCGAGGTGAGGAGGGGCTAGGCGAGCATGGCCAGGCGAGGCCAGGAGAGCATTCTAGGCCAGGTGAAGTGGGCAGGTGAGGCCAGGTGAGGTGGCCAGACCAGTGAGGCCAGGAGAGGATTCCAGGCCAGACGAGGTGGTCAGGCGAGACCAGGTGAGGCCAGGAGAGGATTCCAGGCCAGGCGAGGTGGTTAGGCGAGACCAGGTGAGGCCAGGAGAGGCGAGGTGGTCAGGCGAGACCAGGTGAGGCCAGGAGAGGATTTCAGGCCAGGCGAGGTGGTCAGGCGAGACCAGGTGAGGCCAGGAGAGGCGAGGTGGTCAGGCGAGACCAGGTGAGGCCAGGAGAGGATTTCAGGCCAGGCGAGGTGGTCAGGCGAGACCAGGTGAGGCCAGGAGAGGCGAGGTGGTCAGGCGAGACCAGGTGAGGCCAGGAGAGGATTTCAGGCCAGGCGAGGTGGCCAGGCGAGACCAGGTGAGGCCAGGAGAGGCGAGGTGGTCAGGCGAGACCAGGTGAGGCCAGGAGAGGATTTCAGGCCAGGCGAGGTGGCCAGGCGAGACCAGGTGAGGCCAGGAGAGGCGAGGTGGTCAGGCGAGACCAGGTGAGGCCAGGAGAGGATTTCAGGCCAGGCGAGGTGGTCAGGCGAGACCAGGTGAGGCCAGGAGAGGCGAGGTGGTCAGGCGAGACCAGGGTCTTTCAAGGCTCTGATACAAATTTGGTAAGAAGCTCTTCTGATTCCAAAAGACTCCCTATAAGGAAAATGTTTGAAAATGTTTTATTTACTAAAATATGACTAACGACTGTTAATTAACTACTACATATTTAAGTTATTTTCGAGAAAGTTAAACGTGTATCTTGAATTTTATGGGCTTGTCTTTAGAATTCCTGTTTGTTCTCAATGACTTGTTCAATTGTATAGCATAAGAGATAGACTAAGACTTACTACGCATTGTTAAAACAATGATCATATTATGTAAACTGTTATGGAGTTAATCATTTCTGAAATATCCCTTATTGGTTTGAGTGATTTAACATCTACTCTTTCCTGAAATGGTAATTCTTTATTCGTTGTTTTATGCATGGTCATGTCTAAGCCTACTATGTATTTTATACCGATAAGGGAATAGGTGATCAAAGTTCTACTACTTCCATTTGTACGTACAAGGGTGAATAGAGAAGGTCATGTGAGTACAACACATCAGTTCTTTAAATGTGTTATATTTGTAATGTTGTATTAGAGAGAAATAGAGAGAGAGAGAGAGAGAGAGAGAGAGAGAGAGAGAGAGAGAGAGAGAGAGAGAGAGAGAGAGAGAGAGAGAGAGAGAGAGAGAGAGAGAGAGAGAGATTTTAGAAAGCAGTCCTGAACCGTTTGACTATAGTAAATATTACAGAACGCTGCATGTGACCCAGTGATAAGGAACCGCGTTTGTGAATAGCCTATTCCTACAGAAGTCAATGAATCGAGTCAGTTCAATGGATAATCACACAGGGACCACATTTCAAACGAGCTCATGATTTGATGCCTCAGAGGCAAACCATTTTTGGTCAGTACCGTTGATCTCGCTAATAAGTACCCAGTAGCCATTTCGTCCTGCTCTGTGCAAAGCAGACTCACATGTTTATGTTTGACGTTGCGAATGGTCCGCTGAATCCAGGTATTCGGGGTTCAATTCCTGGGGAGATCACTACAACTCGGGCAAGCTGTGATGCCAGAATTATGAAGAAGGGCTGTTCAATAACGAATCTTTTTTTTTTTAAGACAACTTACCCTTTACTCACCATCATAATTTTCATAGTCTACTCAAAATAGTCACCCTGAATGAGATGCACTTGTCCCAGGGTTCTGCAGTCATGCTCAACGACATGCTGGGAACTATTTTTTAGAGATCCTTCAAATCACCTCCGCACGCCTTCACCACTGCTTCTGCTGAATGGATAATGCCTCCCACGAAGGTATTTCTTCAAGTTAATGAATAAAAAAAGTCACATGCAGCTAAATCCGGACTATAGGGAGGGTGAGGGATGTACTTCGCGTTGATTTTTGCAAGATATTCAGTAACAACATTGGCAATATGCGGCCACGCATTATCGTGGTGCAGCATCCAGCCTGCTTCACGGAAATATGGACTTTTGCGCCTGATATGGATTTGCAATGTTTTCAGGATATCCCTATAGTATTGTCCTGGTACTGATGAGTGTGCAGGTACAAAATGCTGATAAACCATTCCATGAATATCAAACAATGAGGTGACCATAACTTCCCAGCAGAAGCAACGACTTTTGCTTATTGGGGGTTGGTGATGAAGGAGATTTCCACACTGAGATTTGCAGTTGCTCTCAGGATCAAAATGATGTAGCCAAGTTCATCAGCATGAATACGTTTGTAAACAAACTCGGATCTAATATTCAACTTTAACTGCATGTACACATGCATACGAATGTCACTTTGTTCGGGAATTGACAGTTCTTGGAACACTTTGCGCACTAACACGTCTCATGTGTATGTTCCTGTCACCGACGTTGTGGGAGGCACCCAATGAAATGTTTAGTATCGGAAAGTGTTCTTAAGGTAACTTCGCTTATCCTCTCTCACAATGGCAGCAGCAGTTGTTGATGTTTCTCTTTCGTAGAGCAGTAACTGGAGCACTTCGGATCCACCT
>CM060956.1:151106934-151271923 GCA_030765055.1 Mantis religiosa | reverse complement strand
CTGGGAACTATTTTTTTAGAGATCCTACAAAATCACCTCCGCAGCCTTCACCACTGCTTCTGATGATGGATAATGCCTCCCACGAAGGTATTTCTTCAAGTTAAGGAATAGAAAAAGTCACATGCAGCTAAATCCGGACTAAAGGGAGGGTGAGGGATGTACTTCGCGTTGATTTTGCAAGATATTCAGTAACAACATTGGCAATATGCGGCCACGCATTATCGTGGTGCAGCATCCAGCCTGCTTCACGGAAATATGGACTTTTGCGCCTGATATGGATTTGCAATGTTTTCAGGATATCCCTATAGTATTGTCCTGGTACTGATGAGTGTGCAGGTACAAAATGCTGATAAACCATTCCATGAATATCAAACAATGAGGTGACCATACCTTTCCCAGCAGAAGCAACGACTTTTGCTTATTGGGGGTTGGTGATGAAGGAGATTTCCACACTGAGATTTGCTGTTTGCTCTCAGGATCAAAATGATGTAGCCAAGTTTCATCAGCAATGAATACGTTTGAAACAAACTCCGGATCTAATATCAACTTTAACTGCATGTACACCTGCATACGAATGTCACTTTGTTCGGGAATTGACAGTCTTGGAACACTTTGCGCACTAACACGTCTCATGTGTTATGTTCCTGTCACCGACGTGTGGGTGGCACCCAATGAAATGTTTAGTATCTCGGAAAGTGTTCTTAAGGTAATTCGTCGATCCTCTCTCACAATGGCAGCAGCAGTGTTGATGTTTTCTTTCGTAGGAGCAGTAACTGGAGCACCGGATCCACCTTCCTTTGAAATTGATTGCTTCCCCTCTTTAAACCTGTAAAGCCCTACCTGCCAGACCCACTACACAGAAATATTGGAGAGCAAGAGAGCTAATGGCTTCATTGCCAAAGCCTAGCATTTGACAACAAAGAAGAGGAAATGACTGAAGAACATCTTCTAACCTGTGAAGCCCTACCTGCGGATCCACTACACAGAAATATTGGAGAGCAAGAGAGCCAATGGCTTCATTGCCAAAGCCTAGCATTTGACAACAACATATTCGTGAACCGAAATGGGGACCTCTTCGAGTCTAGGATGCCCTAGAGGAAGTTAAAAGTCTTCAGGGTGGAAGAGCAATTGGCAATGTCAGTCACCTTCGGTATCCTGTGACCTTATCGCTAGCTCCAGGAAACGCCCCGTTATAGATCGAGGTGGTAAGCTGGCCTTTCCAAATTTGTCAAATCTCGTATTCTATGAACCCAGCGTTTGTTCATTGGCCAGGACGTATAAGTCAGGCTTGAATCAAACTAGTAGGAGATTACCTCACCCAGGGAGATTCTGACAACATTAGATAAGAAAACAAAAAGTAACAAAGCAGTAGCTCTCGAGTGCAAATGCATGAAGTGTTAGTAAATTATTCAGCATCACGTTGGATTAGTCCCTCGGTGAGTAATGGGCTCGGAAAGGAAAGAATCCCTGTAGAGCAGATTTGCTGCACCCAGTCAGTACGAGGGCCGCAGAATGAATGCTATTTGTGGTTCGCTTGGGAAAACACTACCATGCCCTGACGCAAATTAACATCACAAATAATTAATGGCCAGATTGGAGCACCAGTAATAAATGATACAAAAGAACAGCGACATGAAATGTCCATGGGTTTCATTAGAGAGTACCACAGGCATTACCCGTGAACCAGAATTGAACTGGTACGCGATACTCACATGTTTAGACATTCAAACAAGGATCAGTTTAAAAAAAAATTTCAAAATATTCCCCTCTGCCAACAATACATTTTTGCGTTCGTTGAAAACACTCGTTACCTATCTTCCTGGGGGACTTCAGAAACCAGTTATTGATAATGTTTCACCGCTCCATGTGAAAAACTCACTCCACACACATTATCTTCCATTTTTGGAAACAAAAGCTAATCATACTGTCTCTGTGGTCTGGTAGCTAAGTAGAGGTCCGCAGTTCGTCTCGCTTGGGAGATGGGTAGGTTTGTTTAGCCAGTATTTATTCCCCATCCTTCCGAGAGTCTGGAAGCATAAGTGTCAATGTATGTTTGAATTAATACTCATTTAAGAAAACAACTGAACACCTAAGGTCACAAAAATGGTCAACAAATGAACATCATGTACTGAAGTACAATTGTTCCAAAGGGAAAGCGGCCGATATGAGCTTAAAGGTAACATATCAATAGAACCCAAAAAGGAAAAAGAAACAAAGTAACTGTGATAGAAGTAAAAATGGAAGAAAGTAAGATAGAAAGAAAGAAGGAAAGAAAGGGAAGAAAGACATTAAGGAAAGTAACCCAGGAAGAAAGAATAAGAGAAAAAAGGAATCAAGAGTGAGAAATAAAGAGGTAGAAGTAAGGAACGAAGGAAGGAAGAATGACAGAAAGAAAGAGCGAGAAAGTATAAGGAAATGAATAAAGGAGGAAAAAGACGAAAGAAAGAAAGAAAGAAGAAAGAAAGAAAGAAAGAAAGAAAGAAAGAAAGAAAGAAAGAAAGAAAGAAAGAAGAAAGAAAGAAAGAAAGAAAGAAAGAAAGAAAGAAAGAAAGAAAGAAAGAAAGAAAGAAAGAAAGAAAGAAAGAAAGAAAGAAAGAAAGAAAGAAAGAAAGAAAGAAAGAAAGAAAGAAAGAAAGAAAGAAAGAAAGAAAGAAAGAAAGAAAGAAAGAAAGAAAGAAAGAAAGAAAGAAAGAAAGAAAGAAAGAAAGAAAGAAAGAAAGAAAGAAAGAAAGAAAGAAAGAAAGAAAGAAAGAAAGAAAGAAAGAAAGAAAGAAGAAAGAAAGAAAGAAAGAAAGAAAGAAAGAAAGAAAGAAAGAAAGAAAGAAAGAAAGAAAGAAAGAAAGAAAGAAAGAAAGAAAGAAAGAAAGAAAGAAAGAAAGAAAGAAAGAAAGAAAGAAAGAAAGAAAGAAAGAAAGAAAGAAAGAAAGAAAGAAAGAAAGAAAGAAAGAAAGAAAGAAAGAAAGAAAGAAAGAAAGAAGAAAGAAAGAAAGAAAGAAAGAAAGAAAGAAAGAAAGAAAGAAAGAAAGAAAGAAAGAAAGAAAGAAAGAAAGAAAGAAAGAAAGAAAGAAGAAAGAAAGAAAGAAAGAAAGAAAGAAAGAAAGAAAGAAAGAAAGAAAGAAAGAAAGAAAGAAAGAAAGAAAGAAAGAAAGAAAGAAAGAAGAAAGAAAGAAAGAAAGAAAGAAAGAAAGAAAGAAAGAAAGAAAGAAAGAAAGAAAGAAAGAAAGAAAGAAAGAAAGAAGAAAGAAAGAAAGAAAGAAAGAAAGAAGAAAGAAAGAAAGAAAGAAGGAAAGAAAGAAAGAAGGAAAGAAAGAAAGAAGAAAGAAAGAAAGAAAGAAAGAAAGAAAGAAAGAAAGAAAGAAAGAAAGAAAGAAAGAAAGAAAGAAAGAAAGAAAGAAAGAAAGAAAGAAAGAAAGAAAGAAGAAAGAAAGAAAAGAAAGAAAGAAAGAAAGAAAGAAAGAAAGAAAGAAAGAAAGAAAGAAAGAAAGAAAGAAAGAAAGAAAGAAAGAAAGAAAGAAAGAAAGAAAGAAAGAAAGAAAGAAAGAAAGAAAGAAAGAAAGAAAGAAAGAAAGAAAGAAAGAAAGAACGGAGGAAGGAAGGAAGGAAGGAAAGAAAGAAAGGAGGTAAGGGTAAGGGAGGAAAGGAGAGAATAAGAGAGAAAGGAAGGGAGGAAGAAAGAAACGCGTAAGTTTTTATGCTAAATACGGCAAATTTAAATAGTGACAACTAAGTATTTCACTAAGTCAAACAAACTACACACTAAGCAAACCAATCGCTATACATCATAAATTGGTTTCGAAATATAAAGAAGTTCCACTTTTTCTCTGTTCTAAAAATGTTCAGTAAAACTTCCGTAAGAACCCCTTACTTAAGCAAATATTGTACTAGAGTTCAACAATCTTCAGTAATATGGACAATTGTTCAGCAATTTAATTAAGGTTAATCAATAACATTGAGCTAGCGTTGGTTTGAATACTCAATTAACTTACCTCTGTAAAATGTGTGCTTTCACGTGGATTTTTCTACTCATTCTCGACAAAATATGCCTACTTGAGGCAGACATTTTTATAAATTGTATTATTATATGTTTTTAATGAGTGCGAACTGCTACGCTATCAAGATGCAATTTGGACCACGGTAAATACACTAAATCACTATATCAAATTATATGGTTTCTTGGTTTGAAAGATAAAAACATGAAAACATCATGTGTACATTGTTGCCACCATCTTCATATAGCTGCTTATGACAAGAAAATCAGTTTCTCTGAGCTTTTCCCAATGACTTATGCCTTCAGATATTTACACTTGTAAAAATATTAGCAACAAATGCTGATGGAGCACCAAACTTGGTGTAATGTATGGGCTTAATGTAGGCATACTATGGCTAAAATTTTGAATTAGGGGATGTAGGCCTAGGCTTAGAATCACGCCCACCACACAGAGGACACCAACATTACAAGATTCCTTCTATCGTAAAATTAATTCCTTGATTTCAAGATGACAGCTATGAAAATGTTTACTTTACAGCAAAATGAATATCAATTATTTCTAACTTAGTGTAGATTATTATTGTTATAATAAAATAATAACTTCAACTTACTGTTTCCATCTAAGTATATCGGTGTCCAAGCGACTTGAGAGTGACTTGAAGCAACACACTGAGCCAGTACGACCAGAAGAGAAAACAAATGAATATAAGAGCACTCCATTTCTAGAAGAAATCCATTGTTATATCGCGCCGAAACAGAATTAGATTCCTAAAACTGTGGAGTTCCATCAACACAAACTAGTCTGTGTCCAAACATCATCATGTGTCACCATTCTGAAAACAAGGAAATACATAGTGAGAACAAAAACTAGTATCAATAGTTTAGAATTAAATGATTAATCAGTGCAATGCTCAAGTTGTTCTCGGGAAGCAAACCAGATGAAAATATGATTAAAAATCGTCACTGCATTCACCGCATTCCCTGTAAATGTGGGACGCCGTATGTAGGACCATAGCCCGCTCACATCCCTTAAAGCCTCGGCACTCAGTCGGTTTCCTACACATTTAAGCGACAGAGCGGTGTTTGCCTCTTTTGCCGCTTGGAGCTCTCAAAGCTGACCCCTAAGTGGCCTTGCCGACATTTAATTTTGTGGTGACAGTTGAACAAATTTTATGGTCTCAATTAGTACTAAAAGTGAATTGTACATGGAAGTGCTGTTGACATCAATCTAAAGCAAGCGAACAAAAAAACTGGGCATAAATAAGAGACAATAACAAAACTGGGCATAAATAAGAGAATATAAGTAATCATAAGTATGAGCACAACACGTCATTGCGTATTATTACTTTTACTGTTGTGCCGTAAATGGTGGCAGTTCATTGCCTTAGAAGGTAGATTTTCCATGACAGCTTTATAGTACAAACATTTACAATAGACAGCACTATATTTCAAAGCTCTCCGTTTTTCCAAAGTCCAGGTCTCCGAACCATACATAGCAATGCTCCAAATGTAAGAATTACGTTATGTTATATTATATCTATATTATTATTTTTATTATTTTATCATCATTTTCATCATTATAACAGCAGTAGTAGCAATAATTACAACAAACAACATAGCAGCAATTATGAGCTCAATATTTTATATTTAAGACTGTGTATTGTTGCGTACCCTTTTGTAAAAGTAAGAAAGGAAAATCAAAAGGGATCAGTTTCCATGAATTTCCAGTAGAAGAAGAACTACGTAAACAATGGCTAAAAGCTATATCACGCTCTAATTTCGTGGTAAATGATAAATCTAATTCAACAGTCGTGTGCAGTTTGCATTTTACTGAGGACGACTGCTCTGCAATTCAGATTGAGGAAGACATAATTTCCAAATTAAAGAGATTGGAAAGGGAGAATAACTCCTTGAGATGTAAATTATGGGGAGCAAATAAAACTCACAAAGAATTTGTAAACAAGCAGCAAGCAAATGAAGAAAGATTACTTTATTATGAAACCAATAATTTTCATAAATCAATTCAATTATTGATAAAAGACACCATTGTACACCAACACAGCTTCCAGACACAATAATCGCAATATTGGGTGAATTGAATTACATTAAAGGTAATGTGAATTTCCGTCTTATAAGACCTACTAATGTATATTGTTAAACTGCTTTTAGCTGTTTATTTGCTTAGGTTTTTTTTTCTTTTCTTCCTAGACAGCCTCGTTTCATGCAACAGTCCACTTATCACTGACATATATAGGAGGTTTTATAGTTAAAAAATAGCGGCCGAATTCTCTTGTGTCACCTGTATTACTAAACTGTCTACCGCCAAGTGTACATCATCCGTTGTGAATCGAATATTCAAAAGGGACGAAAACTCCACGTTCTATTACCCATCTCCAGAGTTTGTTTCTCTTTTGGCAGTTATAGAGAAATTTATAACAACTGCTGTACCTAAGCTACCTAAAGTATGTGTGAGAAAAAGCCTAGAGGAAGACATAATGCCAGCAAAGCAACATTGTTCTTAACTTGTGTGTGCAGAGAACTCAAAGCATTCAGAACTACTAAGTGAACTGATATGCAAACATTATATTCCTGTGATATTAAGGTGCATTGCTTCTGCGACAACTGAAGTGTTCGAAAAAAGGTAAATTCCTAAACTGTAAACCACTGCTTCGGAAAGTTCTGCGTTTGTAATGTCAACACATTGCAGCTGTACACTGGAACAGGGTTGCAAAGGGATTATCAGCCAGCGCCATACGGCGAGTAGTGGAGAAATCTGTAACTTTTAGTCATAACACTCTAGCTGGCGAGTGCCGAGGCTTATAGGGATGTGAGCGGGCTATGATAGGACAAACCTGAAGGACCATCGCTACCAGAATAAACGAACATGAACGGAGCGTTCGTTTAATGCAAACTGAGAAGTCTGGACTGCTTTGATAATGACCATAGAGCTAACTTTCGGAAGACGACCATCTTAGAAAAATGTAACAGTTACTGGGAGCGGAGAGTTAAGGAGGCTTTGGCATTTCCTCCGACAGGAGTACGTTTATTCGTGATGCTGGATTTCAGTTCAGCTCCTCTTGGAATCCGGCCTTAAAATGGAAATCCGTCAACTTAAGGAGCACTGATCAATAAACCTTGATCATCAAGTTAAGTAGTTACGTTTCTTTGACCCAATTAATTTTCTACACTCACGCCATCTCCTGACCTGGCATTTGATTTACTGAAAACAGTCTTTTGTTCAGTAATGCAAATTTTGATAGGGTTTCGTCTTTGATTATATTCATGTTATATCCAGTGTTTCATTTGTGGTTATAACATTTAACAAATATGTTGATGATGGGAGAGATACACACTCCCAAAACCTTGATATCTAATCGTCTTTTCACCTGGCTTGCTTCCCGAGAACAACTTGAGCATATTCGTCGTCAGGAAAGTTTCATATCTAATTTTAGTCACAGAAATGTTACTAGGCCAATATTTTCTAATTCGCACAGTAAGTAGATAACAATGTATTCTACCCAAATTCAGTATAACTTCGTTTACCCGGATCAACTGGGACCAGGGCCGAATCGAGGTAACAAAACTGCGGATCATCCAGAGAATGGCAGAAACACGATAAAAAAACCTGTATAACGTTATTGAAATAATGTTAATTCAGTTCAGAAATTAGTAGCCTCACAATTTCACCTAAAACACATACACTGTGTCTACTGTAATAACCTATGTATAGTGCGATCCATCTAAACCCGAACCATTTCAATAGCCCATAACTTTTTAACCAATAATAGGACACACGTACAGCTCTGGGAGAATATAATACACAATTTGGAGATTGCATTACACTATTTACATCTCAGAAAAAATGTTGGAAGTGTCCTCCACCAGCATCTATACATGTTTGCACTCGTCTCACCATATTCTCTGAAGTTTTACGGAGAGTATCCTCGCCAATGTTACTTATTTCGTTTAGAATGTATTCACTGAGAACTTCGATTGTCCGTGGCCTATTCTTGTATACTGTCACCTAATTATCGGAAGGCACGGCCAGCTAGCAGCCGGGTGGGCGGCAGGAGGCATTGAGATCACGCCTGCCCATTTATCTTGTAGCGCTAACGAGGGTATGGTTGGAAAACATCACAAGCCGTCTCTTTCCCCTCCCCCGGACGTCTGGAACCTTCAGGATGATTCACTGAACCGCAAGACTTCCAGAAATGGTGACCTTCCCTATATAAGGCCTGCAGTGGACGAGTCAGTCAGTTCTTGGCGAGCAGCCGTGAGGAGCGCCGAGTGAGTGAACGGACCGGAAGACTGTGTACGTGTACCAGAGGAGTTGTACGTAATTGCGAGTGTATAGTGGACCTGTTACAGACGAACTGGCGAATTGTAATTGTGTGTGCTACGTAATTCTGTGTAATCGGCAAGTGTTCCAACTGTAATTCGGTGGAAATGAACATTTTTGAATTTGTGCAATTGGACTTTTAATTTCACGAACCCATAAAGTCACTATACTCTCTATTGTACACTTTCATTGATAATCGAATAATCTCAAAACGTCCGTGGCCCCGCCCCCTAGATTCCCTGACCTAACCTCACCAGATTGTTTCTTGTTGGGGTATCTAAAAGTAGAGTGTACAAAAAGAAGTCGCTTGGGGCTAGATATGGTAAGTTCGGCGGATGGTCAGGCAGCTGAAACTAAATTCGTGGATTTTCGCCATTGCAATCGCTGAGGTGTGAGACGGTGCCTTGTCTTGGTGAAACAGGATTTTATTTTTCTACAAATGTGACCGTTTTTTCCCCACGTTCTCCCTTCAGCTTGTCAAGTAATGATGCGTAGTATGCTCCTGCAATAGATTTTCCTTTTAGAAGATAATCGATTAAAATAACTCCATGACTGTGCCAAAAAAACAGTCGCCATTACTTTCCCAACGGAAAATATTTTTTTTTCTTTCTCTTTGGACTGTTTGGACTGTTTTTTTTTTTTTTTTTTTTTTTTTTTTTTTTTTGTTTCGGGCGTACAATGGTGTATCCAAGTTTCATCTAAGGTAATTAATCGGCGCCAAAACTCGGATTTATTGCCCCAAACTGCGGCAAGAGAGCGTTGTAAATGTTCATTCAAACACGTTTTTGGTCTAACGTGAGCAAACGCTGCACCCAATGCGCGCACTGCTTTCTAATGTCTAAATGTTGATCTAATATGTGACAAACACGCTCTTTTGACATGTTCATAGCCTCTGCTATCTCTCTCACTTTAAATCGGCGGTCGTCTAGCACCATTTGGTGAACTTTGGAGATGTTTTGGACATCCCGAACGTACATCGTCTCCCAAGCTCTTACAGTCACGTTTAAATTCAACTGCCCAAAATTTCACTGTGGTAAATGATGGTGCAGAGTCCCCATACACAGAACCCAACTCATCTTTGATTTGCATAGGCTTATTGCCTTTCAAAAACCAATATTTAGTGACAGCTCGATACTCGATTTTGTCCATTTTCATAAATACACTCACATCAACTCACTCAAACCACTGTTATAGTTTGTCCAGGTTCTTAACATCGCTTCCCCATCCCATGGTTTCTCGACACTTTAAATTAGGAACCCTTTCACCGATATGGACGTGTATAGACGTCTTACGCATACATGCATTTAATGGTCATTTAACGGCAATTATTTTAATCTTCCTATTTTACAATAAATTTGAATCAGTTCTATATGGGATGTAAGCATACCCTTAAAGGTTTATTTTTGAATTGTACACCTCCAAACCTGGATAAACACCCAAGCGCACATCTGCAGATTCACACCACATAATATTGGTTTCCTTGTGAACTTCTTTTTCGCAACACACTACACATTTTCGAAATGGTTGCTACATTTTTGGTTGTGGGTGGTATCCTTTTAGGAAAGTGTTTTCTCTCAAGTATGAGGGGTGATGTAGTGACGGATTTCTTACCCCTCAGTATAAAGAGGCCTCTGAGTATCCTAATACTCAATTAGGTTACGAGCTATTTATATGCGCAAGTACAGGTAGATGAATGTCTTGCATGAATTTACAGCTCTGAAAATTACTAAACAACTGCACAAGGTTACATCCAGTGGTATAAAAATACTTTTTTTTTACCATTTAACTGTTTTTCGTAAAGAGGAATAGCTCGTAATAGCTGATCCGCATCACCCTTATTTGATCCGCCACTTCCCCCAAACAATGGAGTAGCTAACATGCCATCTGTAGACTAGCACACGTCACTGCTACCTATATCCTAAACAGCTCCTTCATAATCGCACAACAAATATTCCAGATTTTCTACAGTAATGTCAGAAGCCTGCATACATCATACGCAAGCTAATTTTTTGCTACATTACCGGGATAAGCCATGGTTAACATTGAAATTTAACAATTTCAAATGTGCCATTCATTTAGCTCTTGATAGCTATAAGAAATCACTTTGAATACAGAGAGAACTAAAATACTGAACGAAAACAGCTGCATAAGGCTACCAGAAACCTTGGTTGAGAAACAATGTAATAACAGATGCTGACAGAGAGTTTTCTTTTCAGTATAACCCAACTTATACTCGTATGACTATCGCTTGGTATAGCATAAATAAACTAAACTTGAACCGGAGAAGTCACTCGCATAGCTAAACAGCAATGCATTGGTTCGTATACACACAGAACAAAATGACTCAAATATTAGGCGCGTTCGGCGCAAATAATGGCTTTTGCTACAGTGAAACAAAGTAGTGAAATTTCGACAATTTAATAATGTAGTCTTTACTTTATTGTTACTGTAGATGTATACTGCCTTAAATGGGTGTTAAACCAGTTTTTGTTTCGTTTAAATAACTTAATATATACGGAAGATACGGAATTGTATTTATGATGCATTTTTACAGCTTTAACAATTTAAATGTCTTATTCTGTTTATTGGGTATCCGTTTCCGGCCCCTGAAGGGTTTAAATGGCCATCGGTGAAGCGGACCTCTTCCCTGTCTGGTCTGTAATTTATGACCTGACATTTTTGCTACACTTTTGTCAAATGCTCTTAGCCCAAGGTTCAGGATTTATAAATATAATGAATTACTTTAAAGTATAACATTACACATAATAATAGGTACAATTTAATAAAATGCACTTTAAATATTCCTGTACTGCTATTACAAATAAAAATAATTATTTCTTATAAAAGCCTAGAGAGCCATTCAATCATCCAAGCCTTAAAGCCAACCAGACCACGCAACCATTTCATTCGACTCACCATGATCAAATCCCATAGATAATACAAGAATATGCACCGTACTTTTGCCATACGGGAACACACAATCACTTCCAGCCGTCGTCTTATGCCGTCCGTTAATTGGGGAACAATGGAAGATTCGCCTTTCGCGTAACAGTCGTACACAGTCCTACACAATAAATCACGATTGAAGTCGTTGATCTTGTCAAATGAAAACTTAGTTTTATTTAATTTCTTTTTATTTCGAGTGCTGTAACTAGCGATGTCAACTGATGCAATTTTTCTAGCCGTTGTTATTCCTACACCAGCCGCATCGGCAGTTGGTTTATTTAAACTTTTAGACGGTAGTACCTCTCATTTTCAGAAAGTTTAAAAAATTCACTAGTCTATTTGCTCTCTGTTTCCTGTTCTTGCTTCCTCTCCCTATAACGTCTCTTTTCTTGGTTGGAGTCCTAGCTGACGGTTGTTTAATCAACGCGATTGCAGTTGAGACTAAAAGGAAACTGACCCTACCGCCCACTAATTGACCGTCATAAATCTATCTCCACACTTCAGAAATGGAACACTGTCATTGAGGACCAATAACAACCCTGATTTGTTTTGGAAATGACAGTCGCATGTTTACTCCACGTGCAGCCTCAGTTGTCAAAGTTACAACTTCCAGTTAATCTGAAATTCGTGGAGACCGTAGGAGGGAAATGTAGTGGCAAATGCAATTGAGTAGTAGATAACTTTCAGTCAAGTGAAAATAATCAAATTCAAAACAATAGTGTGAATGAGTTGGATAATGCTGCTGGGCCGAGTTATATTACTGGAAAAGCCTCAAAAAACAAAGTTATAACGGGAACTGTTACTAAGCAAATTCACGCGCTTGTTTTGAACACATATAAATATGTGCTGAAAAATAATCTTGGTAAGGGGTCATGCAATGAACCTGATAAATTCTGGGTATTCACAGAAATACAGTAAGAAATATTGTGACGAAAGAAATACCAAAGACGTCGATCAAGGGTGAAAACAAAAGGAAACGTTTCTCTAAAGTAGAAAATTTCACATGCGATTTAATTCGCCGAGAAATTTATAGATTCTATGCGCCCACCTTAAACGAATTGTTTGCACATTCGCAAGGGGTTTGTGATTTTCCTTATGGGCACTTCACTTTGCGCGGTCTCTTAAATGAGCTGGGTTTCAAATACCGCACTCTGAATAAGATAAGGGTTATTATGTAATCCAGTAGAATTGTAGCTTGGCAATATATATATACGAGGCATGTTTTTTAAGTCAGTACCGTTTTGCAATTCCGGCGCCGCAGCGCTGCGGTCGGCGTTCCGCGCATTCGCACTAGTTACCTACATCTCTTGTCTACGCACTTGTCTGATTCTTCATTGTATACCGTGGTTACTGGGTGTTTAAGATGCCTCCGATAATCGTGAGTCCCGCCGATTGTGAAGTACGAGCTGTTATACGATTTCTTAGTGCTAAAGGCGTAAAACCGATCGATATTCATCGTGAGATCTGTGAAGTTTACGGACAAAGCATTATGAGTGATGGAATGGTAAGGAAATGGGTGAGAGCATTTAAAGATGGCCGCACAAATGTGCATGATGAACGGAGTGGGCGTCCTTCTGTCGTTACTGAAGATTTGGTGCAGAAAGTGCATGAAAAGTTGAGAGGAAACAGACACTTTACAATTTCATCATTGTGCGACTATTTTCCCCAATATTCTCGTAGTGTTTTGTATCGCTTTGTGACCGAGAACTTTAAGTACCGGAAATGGTGTTCACGTTGGGTTCCGAAAATGTTGACGGATTTGTACAAAACCCAACGTTTAGACAGTGCATTGACTTTCCTTGAGCGGTACCACAATGAAGGTGAAGATTCTTAGACCACATTGTTACTGCTGACGAAACATGGGTGGCCTACGCCACACCAGAATCGAAACAATCCATGGAATGTCGTCATTCATCATCACCCACAAAATTGAGGTTTAAGCAAACAATTTCTGTCCGGAAAATCATGTGCACAGTTTTTTGGGACAGAAAAGGAGTATTGCTAGTGGAGTTTCTGTCTCATAATGAGACAATCATTGCAGCGTCTTATTGTGAGACATTGAAGAATCTGGGCCGTGCAATCCAGAACAAAAGAAGTGGCAAGTTGAGTAAGGCTATTGTTTTGCTGCATGACAATGCCCGTCCACATGTGGCTAATCGGACCAAAGATCTCGTCAAATCTTTTCAATGGGAAACTCTAGATAATCCTTCATACAGCCCTGATCTGGCGCCCAGCGACTACCATGTGTCCCTGTACTTGAAGAAACATCTGAGCGGTCAGCGTCTTCAATACGATAACGAAGTCAAAACAGTTGTGATACAGTGGTTAACACGTCAGGTGGCAGAATTTTATGAGGAGGGTATTCAAAAAATGGTGCCACGTTATGACAAGTGCCTCAATATTCACGGAAATTATGTAGAAAAGTAGATTAAGGTACAGGCTTTCGTGTGAAAATAAAATTATTGCGATATCTATGCACGTCTTTTTTAATTCCAAAATGGTGCTGACTTAAAGAGCATGCCTCGTATATATAATATATATGTCAAAACTAAGGAAGTTTCGCAGTTATGCACATAAGATAATTTACGTAGATGAAACCTCGTACGATAGCCATAATATATCGAGAAATGTGGCAATCTTGCAGAAAGGACTGGGAGGAGGACCGCGGCTGTAAAACGATTATAAGGGTTCGTCAAAGGAGGCGGTCGACCTGCACTAAAAAGACTTTAAAACTAGTATATTTTGCAATAGTGCTATCCTGCCTAAGGAACCCACAAATACTTCTACTGTACTCACTAATGGCTTTACACCCAGGAGTGAGCAGTGGAATGGTAAGCAAAGGGTCATTTCTTGGAAAAAAGTTTGTTAAGAAATTGGACAAGCTGTAGATAACAACTGAGCGTCCAAACTTTGGTGAGTAACTGTGAATAGATGAACACTGAAATTCACTAGCTTTTATTTACTTTTCAGACCACCCTCGTGTGTTTGCTACTGAGTAATACATAATTGTTACTAATTACGGAATTGATAATATCTAATAGTTTATTTTAATGGAAGAATAAGCGGACAGAAGCATCGCTACAACATAGCACGCACGTTACATCTGTCCTTGGTATTCTCTTTCAGTATCACACAATATTCTTAGTTGTCATTAGCATCTTGTAATCCATAAAATGCTTATTATTAAAGTATAATTCTTTATGAGGTTGTTCTTGGCAAATATCTGGCGTGCGTACCTTTGTCTACCCTCACAAAGCGACACTCTAAACCAACCCCCAAAAACTAGGACCCTACACAACTACACGGCAACGTCTGAAACGAAAAGAGCCGAAAACGCGCCCAAGTTTAACATTGCAGATATGGAGATAAATGTGAAGTTAACAATGTTACCCCAGGACGGGAATAGGTCAGCGTTGAAGGGGGGTCGGGGAGGTGCTGTAGAGAAATGTTGCGGTAACACGAGTGCTGCCAGGGTCATGTATTATGTCCTACCACACAACTATAGTACAAGAGGGATACTAATTTAATATCTCGACAGTAAGTAGATTTACATAGACGCAGCTTGCATATACCACGCGTGTACTGAGTCCAGACATGTTGATTTTTTAATTACAGAAAATATTGCAGGATAACGTTGATACCCCAGGTTACCACTGGCCAAATTAGGGCCACTCATTCGTTAGAGAAGGAATGGCGAAGAAGATACATAGGTTTGAAAGACAATAAATTCTGTAAGACAAAGATGTAGACAGAGATGTAGACAAATAATTACAGTGGAGTTATTTATGAGAGTTGCCAGTTTAACTGATGTATAAGGCATGTCCGTGAAATAATGTCTCCAATTTTATTTAATATATAAGACATGTACGAGGGCTATCCAGAAAGTAGATTACGTTTTGGAATAAAAAGTAAACAAAGTATAGGAAACAAATTTTATTATATACAGATGAAAGCCACACTCAAATACTACTTTTCGACATAGTCACCATTCAAATTAAGGCATTTATCGTAGCGATGTACGAGCTTGGAAATTCCTTCGTCGAAAAATTCGGCCGCCTGCGCCTTCAACCACTTCGTTACCTCTTCTTGCAGCTGTGCGTCGTCATCAAAACGCTGCATAGCCAGCCACTTCTTCATTGCTGGGAATAGGTGGAAGTCGCTCGGTGCCAGGTCGGGACTGTACGGCGGATGAGGAAACAACTCCCACTTAAAAGATTCAAGAACTTCACGAGTGACATTTGCCGTGTGGGGCCGGGCGTTGTCGTGAATCAACAAGATCTTAGAGCTCAACATTCCTCTGCGCTTGTTTTGAATGGCTCTTCTGAGTTTTTGGAGAGTTTGGCAATACCTTTGAGAGTTTATTGTAGTGCCTCTTTCCAGGAAGTCCACCAAAATCACACCTTTTCTGTCCCAAAAAACAGTCGCCATCATCTTCCTTGCCGACATTGTTTGCATGCATTTCTTGGGTTTTTGGGGAGAACTTGTGTGCCCCCACTGCATTGATTGCAATTTCGTTTCACAGTTCACGTGTTTCACCCATGTTTCGTCACCAGTAACGATGCGATCGAGTAAAGAGTCACCATCCTTATGGTAAACGTCCAAAAAGTTCAACGCTGCACCCATTCGCTGATTTTTGTGGTCCTCTGTCAAGATTTTTGGAATCCATCTTGCACAAAACTTGTGGTAACCAAGCTTTTCGCTGATGATTTCGTGCAACAAACTTCGCGAAATTTGTGGAAAACTCAAAGAAAGTTCCGTTATTGTGAACCTTCGATTTTCACGGACTTTAGCACGACTTTTTCGACAAGTTCGGCAGTCACTATGCTGGGTCTCCCACTTCGATCTTCGTCGTGAACATTGGTTCGGCCATTTTTAAATCTGATGACCCACTGACGCACTCCACCTTCAGTGATAATGTTGTCCCCATACACTTCACAAAGCTGCCGATAGATTTCTATCGGTTTACAGTTTTTTGCAGTCAGAAACCTTATTACTGCACGCACCTCGCAGCTCGCGGGATTTTCAATTAACGCAGACATTTCAAACCGTCACAGTATCTGAACGGAGCACAGCACGAACCTCTCACTAGCACGGCTAGATGCCGACTGAGCTGCGCAACGCTCTGACCCCAAGATGGCCGCGCTAGCCCCGCCCCTAGCGGAAACAGACGAAAACGTAATCTACTTTCTGGATAGCCCTCGTATATTGTCAATTCATGTTAAATTGATGAAAAGGCGGAACTTACAGATATTTTTCAATCACCATTGCGATCGATGCACTTTTGCATGCGCTGTGGCAGTTTTTGTACACCCCTGTCATAGCACTCTCCCGCCAAGTTGCGCAGGTAGCGCTCAACCTCGTCGGTCTGGAAATGTGTTCCACCCAGGTGTGACTTTAACTCAGGTAACAGATGATAATCACTAGGTGCTAAGTGTGGACTGTAGGGGGGATGGGTGAGGATGTCGCATCCGAACTGGGCCAGGAGATCAGCCGTGTATGTGCAGTACGGTGACGAGCGTTGTCGTGATGAAAAATCACTCCCTTCGTCAGCATTCCCCTCCTTCGGTTTTGAATGGTGCGTCGCAATTTTTTTAGTCTCACAGTAGCTAGTGGCGTTTATTGTAGTGCCGGTAGGCATAAACTCGCACAACAATAGACAATAATGCCAGAGGTTCTACTCCCCTTAGTCCTGGACCCGTAGGGTCAAGGACCCGGGCCTCCTTCGACCAGGGAGTTACCGAGCTGCCCCGAAAGGGCGCCCGACGCCTCCGTGGGGTTTCCATAGGGCAAGACCTAGAGACTAACAAGCCCCTCCTCCATCTGGTCCTATGGACACAAGACGGGATGGAAGTGGATACGCCACTTAAGCGCGGCAACTCCAAAATGGGAAAGCTACCGATATGACCTCAGTGGGGCCGCCTGGTTATCTAGCACACCTTCTAAAGTCTGTTTAGTTAACGCATGTGCAGTTCGGAGTCAAAGGAACCTGAGCCTTCCGCCCACTAATGACCGTCATAAATCTATCTCCACACTTCAGAAATGGAACACTGTCGTTGAGGACCAATAGCAACCCTGATTTTCTCGAAGTGACAGTTGCATGTCTACTCCACGTGGAGTCTTAGTTGCCAAAGTTCCAAATCCCAGTTGATCTGTTTCATTACGTGCAGAAATTCGTTGTGTATCACAATGTGGAGAACGTAGGAGGGAAATGCAATGGTAAATGCAGATGAACTAGTAGATTACTTTCAGTCACGTGAAAATAATCAAAGTGAAGACAATACTGTGAATAACTGGGCCGAGTTATATTACTGGAAAAAACTTGGGAAAAAAGTTTTAACGGGAACTGTTTCTAAGCAAATTCAAGCGCTTGTTTTGAACAAATATAAATATATGCTGACAAATAATCTTGGTAAGGGGTCATGCAATGAACCTGATGATAAATTCTGGGTATTCACAGAAATACAGTAAGAAATATTGTGTCGAAAGGAATACCAAAGACGCCGATCAAGTGTGAAAACAAAAGGAAACGTTTCTCTAAAGCAGATAATTTCACATGCGATTTAATTCTTCGAGAAATTTATAGATTCTATGCAAAAGGGAGAGCGCCCACCTTAGACGAATTGGTTGCACATTTGCAAGAAATTTGTGACTTTCCTTATGGGCACTTCACTTTGTGTGGTCTCCTAAAGGAGCTGGGCTTCAAATACCGCACTTTGAATAAGATAAGGATTATTATGGAATCCAGTAGAATTGTAACTTGGCGATATATATATCGTCAAAACTAAGAAGGTTTTGCAGTAATGGGCATAAGATAATTTATTTAGACGAAACCTCGTACGATACCCATGACGTATCGAGAAAGGTGGCAACCTTGCAGAAACATCTGGGAGAAGGAGGGTTGAGGTCTGTAAAACGATTACAAGGGTTCGTCAAAGGCAGAGGCCGAAGTGCACACACGTTAACTAAACAGACTTTACTAGCTATGCTGGCCAGTATGCTGGCGGGAATATTAATGGCTTCCCTCAACCCCATCCGGAGACGTACCCGATCACCCACGGGTATCGGTAACCACTGCCCCTTTGAGTCCAACCCAATCCGAACTCCCAATCAGGGAGGGGCTAGAATGTTCGACCCGAGGTTCCTCTAGTAACGTCATAGGTACCACGAGTGCTAGGGCTCTGCAGTACCCGCACCACGGCAGCTGAAGGGGACGGATCCTCTCCCATAGGGAGAGCACTTCTGTTCCACAACCCACTGGCCATCACTTTGCCGGCAGAAAATGTCTGATCTTTCGCGTCTTCGGCGAATTCAAATGCCACCAGTGTCGAGAACGTTCTTTAGTTTCTGGTGTTGTGTAGTGCACCCAGGTTTCATCACCAGTGACAACTGAATCCAACAGTTCCTCGCCCTGTTCTGCATAGCGCTCCAGGAATTGGTGGGCCGCTTCAACACGTTGCCGTTTATGGTCTTCGGTGAGCATTTTAGGGACCCACCTCACACACACCTTGCGATAATACAAATGTTCGGTCAAAATCTTAGTCTTACTGACTTCAGGAATAAGTTTGCACAGCTCGTGAACTGTCACACGTCGATCTTTAAGCATTTCTTGCTCCACTTTTGCAATTGTTTCGGCTGAAACCGAAGGGCGACCAGAACGCTATTCGTCATGGACGTCTGTACGTCCGTCTTTGAACTCTGTGACCCACTTTGGCACGTTTTTGACGTCCATACACTGTGGCCCGGGACTTCGCATAACTTACGATGAATTTAAGTAGGGGTAGTGTGCCCTTGGCACTCAAAAAACGGATCACTGCACTCAGTTCGCACTTGACGGTGGAAGTGATAGGAAGCTCCATCGCAAACGGCTGCCCAGCCAAGACCAATTGTTGCAACGGGATTTGAAGGGGTAAAACCAAGCTAACGCCAGTGTTGCCGGATCTCGCGTAATAGCGTTCCTCACGGCCCCAGCGCCTTGGAGGCCTTATTTTACGGACACGCCTCGTATATTATTTCGAAAACAAAAGAAAAACAGCGTTTATCGAAATCGAAGGGAATGAGTCATTCCCTTCATTCCATTGTCGGACCACCGCTGGTAGGAATGAAATTCTTGGATGGAATACAGAAGTTCCACTACACTGAAGTAAAGTCGTAAAGACAGTATTAAACAACTTGAAGTTATCTAGTTTTCTACAACCCAAAGAATATATTGTTCTGTAATCGATATAACAATACTTTGTACTTGTCGAACTACCTTGGCAAATAAATCAGTTGGGACAGAAGAAGCGGTGTAAATAGCAGCCATTATCTGAGAACTGTCGAAAGCAGCAAAGAAAGGCTCATTTTGAATGCAATATCGATAGTGCTGAATCGATTCTCCTTGCCATTCGGAGCCGCAATAAGTTTCCCGGAAGCGAATCTGTCTCACTCGCTATACATCTTCTTCTTGAGAAAGAGAGAGAGAAAATACCACAAGCAATTCGTTTTGATCCTTGTCTTTGGGTACACAACCACCAACTTAAACCAAACAAACATCGTGAGACATAGCCAACGTATAAATTCTACTTCCCTGCTTCCAAGCGAACATTTAATGTTGTTGAACTATTAATGAAGAAAAGACCTAAAAACAAATTAAACAGAGTCATGTCTCCGGTAATGGACGGTCCCGTGTTCTATTACCGTTGAGCGACCAACTTAACTTGGATGTTTTGTGGTTTCCTGGTTAAACACGACCACTCTTTTTTCATCTTTTTCCTTTAATTCCATTCCCTCGTGGTTCAGGTTCTAGGTTTGTAGATGGCGAGATGCTTCCTTAAAGGAAGACCTCCAGGTTGACACTAGAGGTCACAAGCCTGCAGTAACAGATGAACATTTTATTTCATACAACCAATACAGTCACCGCAATGGGAATCCTTACACTTTAAACGCAAGGAAGATCTTTACTATACCTTGTTTCACGTAAGCTTGCCCAGTATCTCTTAACGGTCACGTGACCTAATCACCTCTCATTGGTTGCTGTTGTGGTAATGACTGTTGTGCGGTAAAAATTAGTTCGTTATTTAACATGGTGATATATCATTATATGTTGGAAGAGAATTGTCAAATTTATAGTTTCGTAACTGTTTTAATTAAATATATTACGTAGCAGAGTTAATTTATCTGAAATGCATGTTAATTCTTAAACGAAGTAAAGAGGAGGTTTCTTTGCTCTCAAGCACATGGCACGATAGCACGTGATTTAGCGGTAGTGGTGACATTTGTTTATGTGACTTTTATCACTGACCTTGTTTTGAACTGGATTAGTCATGCATCGCCATTCAAGAGTGCGGGAGCAAAATTATTTTATTGATCGTTTATTGCGCGTGTACTTATTATATGTATAATGGCAGAGTCTACCGCCAGTTTTTCGCTGAAGTATCGCAAGGACAATTATTTACAAACAGGCGAAAAAAGAATTGTGTTGCATGTGTTTAATGCACTCACAGAGAAGAATCCGTCTTGTGAGAGAAGTCGAACAGCTGTGCTCTGAAGTTACAGGTGTGAGTGTTAGATCCGTAGGAACATCGCGATGTGAAATTGAGGAAACAGGAAAACTTACCACTCCAGGCAAAAGCAGGAATAAACAAAAGTGCGTGCTCGGAGAAAATACGTGAAAAGTGTTGTGCGTCGTCATGTGTGTAGTTTTTCTTTAGAAACGAACTCCCTAACATAAGTAACATTTCGTCTGCTGTAAGTGAGAATGCAGATTTACCAAATTTCAGCAGATTGCTTATACAGCTGGGATTTGTGAATGAACAAAGAGGCAAGAAAAATGTGCTAAAATACAGAGGCAATATTGCTGTGTGGCGAAGACGTTATTTAAGGACAACCACACTGCACCGAGATACAAATCGCTAAATATACACGAATAACACACGAAAAGTAAAGTATGGCATGACACGACTTTTAAGACTGAAAGACAAGCATTTTTGAAAGGTATGTGTGCTGGTTTAAAATGTCCCAGTGGAAAAGGCCAAAGGCCTTTCATTATAAACTCTTTCAGTTTCATTGCTCAGTCATTCTGTTTCAATTTGCTCAGTTCATTATAAACTTGTATTTTTGCATGCCTTCATATCCTTATTTGTATGATTTTTGTATGATTTTATTTATCTTCCCGGCAATTATTACGACATTTACTGCAGGTTTAAATGTGACGGGAAGGCACCGCCTATGACGCGAAAGCATTAGCCAATTAGGGCGAGCGGGAGGGTTGTTGAACGCGGAGTGATACATTTCAGCGGGGCAAGGTTATATGAAACAGAGATTAGTCGGCCACGATATGAATGCACTCGGCGAGAAGAGTTGCTAAACAGTTACGTCACAAGTGGGCGGAGTACCGCAGGTACAGTCGGATAACGCAAACATCAACAATACTGAAAGGCTTCCCATGTGACGTGCAGATGTAGTGCAGTTCAACACGTGCTTCTTCGGACCATTTCTTTGCCGTTAGAATTCTAATGGTATAATGGCAGTTGCAGTGCTCGTTCTGACAAAATTGGCGTGTGCTTTGAAGAGTTTAATTACGGAGGTGCCTACAAAGTTAAAAACAAGAAACGTATCTCATTCAGATGAAAAACATATATATAGTTCTGTAGACAAGAAATAGAGGAGAAAAGGTTACTCGTACCCCTTGAAAAAGCAACAGTTAGGGCAGCAAAACTAGTGGGAAAGTCTGGGAGAGCCATCATGAATAGAAAATGCTTCAGCAACTGGGGTTATGGGTATTACTTCGAGGAAAAATCGAAAATCATGCAAAACCATATCTCTTGAGTTTAATAAGTGCGTTATGCATAGAAAAAAATTTTAAGTACTATGAAGAGAAAAAGGAAATTCTTACTTTGAGGAAACTCCTGAACTTCGCTAAAGAATAAATATTCAGAATGGCAAAGAAAAATTTAGAAAAATATTAAGATTTCAATGTACGAAATGCAACCAAAACAACTATCTGTGCTTATGGAGAAACCACAAATTGTTGCAAAAATTGCAGAGTACTTAAGGGCTATTAGTGAAAATGTAAAAGTCACACGTAAACCAGGAGTTTACACGCACGAGACTTGGGTCCATACTCACTAAACCGTCAAGAAGTGCTGGCAATATTACAAAGTACCAGGTGTTTTGACTAATACTAGTGCTGGTCAAAGAGCAATTGTTGTACATGCAGGGGGGTCCATGGGATTTATTGTCGGAGCCGAATTGATTTCCGATTCAAAAGCCAAATCAGCGAATTACCTTGATGCAACGAACAGTGAAAATTATAAAAAGTGGGAAGAAGAGAAATTAATATAAAATATTCCACCTGAAAGCATTGTTGTGTCATACCGTACAGGAAAATAAAGCCCCTAACACTTCATCTCGAAAAGCACAGGTTTTTCATTAGCTAACATTAAAGAAAATTAAACATGATTCGCAAATGACAAAAAAATGAACTAGATAGTGAAAATTAATTTTAAAGAGCCTGTTAATTGGCTTGATAGAATAATGGAACAAAGGGGCTTTACAGTCTTACGCTTTCCTGCGTACCACTGTGACCTTAACTCTATAGAGTTATCTGGAATTTAATTAAACAAAAGATGTATCGTCGATTACCTTGAATAATCTGAAGGCTATAACAACAAGTTGCATAGCTCAAATTACACAAAATGATTGGATAGAAGTATGCAGACAAGTGAAAAGAGCTGAGCAAGATTTTAAGCGCCGAGATGGGCTTACGGAGGAAACAATTGAAGATATAATTATAAACGTGGTTCTAGAGAGCAACGATGATGACGATACTGATTCTAATCGTAATGAATGTTATTTCGAGAATATGAATATGGAAGCAAAAGGACGCAGTGTCAGTGATACAGGTGATAAAGGGAACAGTAACACGGATATAGCAGATGAAAGGCCTGAAGCAAACATTCCCGGACTTGCTACTTCCGAGAATTAACGTGAATACATCAGCAGGTGAGTACTATTTTAATTGTGCGACTGTACATTCCCAGTATCGCCTTTCCCGTCGCTACCCCTCGCTCCACGCAGTTCCCTAAGCTTCATGTAGTATACAGAAACAGTGCTGCCCTCATTTAAGTGCATTCATATCTTGGCCGACTAGTACATACACAATGCGCTCAGTTTGTTCTGCTCCCAGCACTACAAAAAGGCAGGCGGAGCTGCGAATCACGTGATTCTCGAGTACACAGCAGCAACTTCTTTTCATTAGCAGCCCAGGTCTAAGGCTGCCTCCGGTATTTCCATACAGCAAGTTGTTTACTGTGCGTGGTTTTCATTCAATTTTTTATCTCAGAGCTGTTTTTGAAAGTGTGTATTTCTGCATCCAATACACAAAATGGTACACAAGAAGCTCACTTGTGAGGAGAAGACTCATGCTTTAACTCTGATATAGGTAGGTACCTCTATAATTCGTATAGCTGTTGTTCTAAATATTTCAAGACAAGTCATTTACAACCTAAACAACGCAGCAGCACCTTTGTCATGTGGCACCACTCAACTCAAAAGACAGGCTCTGGTGGTAAAAGAAAGACTTCTCCATGGACTAATGACCTTCTAAAACGTGAAGTGATAGCTAATCCATGGATCACAGCAGCAGGTTTAAAAAAGAATCATCCAGAACTGCTCAAAAGTGTTGCAATCCGGACTAATCAGCTTCAAAAAGACTTAGGTTTACCAATTCGGTGTGCTGCCAAAAAGCCTCTTCTAACTGAAGCTATGATGAAGTGCATATTAGCACTTGACATCAGAGGACTGGAGCAAAGTAATGTTTGCTGATGAAAGCACTTTCAAATTGGTCAGAGGAAAGTCCATAAAGGTGAGAAGGCCAAAATATGTGTCACGGTATGATCCAAAGTTTACTGTCAAAACTGTTAAACATCCAGGAAGTGTGATGGTACGGGGTGCCTTTACAGTCCGGCTCTGACGTTTAGTGCCTGCAGGAGGTGGAGGTGGAATGTTAATAGTACCAACATATAATAATGAGTAATTGAAAACATATCGTCAGAATTATCTTTATAATGAGAGCATAGGACTATATTAGCTTCAAAACATTGAAATACAACTTGTAATTTCATTATCATGCAAGATATTCTTTACAACATCACTCTATTCGAATATTTCGTTCACACCTTTCACGCACACCAACTGCTTCTGCTGGTGGTGCTGGGAGTCTGTACATCCGGTGTCGTGGTTAGGAAGTTAAAACTGTCTGCTAGCGTTGTCGCTGCTAGGCGTGACTTACAAACCCAGCACCGTGTTGCCGCTGCAATTTTGTGTGGACCACGTGGCTTTAGTTGCTTTTGGATCCCGCGATGGTGGTTTAATTTTTTGTGTGTGCGTGAATTCCGATTTGTAGCGTCTGTAAGTCTTATTACTATCGCTATTATAGTAATATGGCTACTGGTTCGTCAGAATTCAAGAAAAAACGGCTCTTATAAGAGCCAAAGCCGTGAATTTATATTCAAGGCTACGTGAGTACTTCGAGAAGGAGCAGGATAATGGTAGACCTCTACTACATGTTACCAAGGTGCTGGAGAGAGTTTGTGATGCCTTGAAGGTGGAAAGAATGTGACCAAGGAAAAGTGCCAGCTGATTTAAGTTCGCCGTCTGCAGTTCTGCGTACACCGGGAAAACAAAGGCAACGAGGCAGCCTTAAAGCTTCACTTGATGCTTTTCAAAAGGATGCTATAAGGCGACATGTATATCTATATTATATGAGAAAGGAATTTCCAACTCGTGCGAAGTATCATTTTGTTATTCCTTTTCCAGTAAATGGTATATTGTCTCCATATGCAACTATTCTGGGATCATGTATATACACGTTGTCCACGTACATTTACGAAGTTACGATCTGGAAATGCGTGAAATATTTGAAATACAGATGTTCCTCAGCTTGAATTCCCGCTAAAGAACTGGCAACAACGCGCTTCCCCCTCTCGAGAACTGTCAGAGCCGGAGATAGAGCGGCCGGACTGTAGTGGTAATTGTGGTAAAGGTGGCTTGTACTTTCTCGCTAAAAACGCAACAATGAAGGGAAGTACCTATTTAGAAGTGATGCAAAAACATTTGGTCACATTTTGGCTAATTCATCGGTGTCAGTTCTTTATGCATGATGGTGCCCCTGCTCACAGAACAAAGATGGTTCAGAAGTTCTTAAAAGACAATAATATACCTGTACATGACTGGCCTGGTAATTCTCCTGATCTAAATCCGATATAAAATGTTTGGGATCAAGGTGGTGTTGAAGAACTTATCGGTGGAAATGGACAAAAAGTATTTTGAAAATCTAGCAGATTCAATGCCCAGGAGGCTCATGAAGGTGATACAAGTTAAGGGAAATATGACCAAGTACTAATTGTATGGAGAATTTCAAAATAAAACCAAGTAAAGCCAGTGTTTGTTGTTTTTCTTACCATGTAAAGATTTCCATTGCGGCCACTGTATAGCCAACCGTAGGTACATACATTAGCTTACTTTTCGACAGCCTTCATATCAGTTTTGGCACTTGTCGCTCAGTCACACTAAATATTCCTTTTGGTAAAAATGCTGCCCTTGGGTGCGCAACAAGTTATCACTAGGAATTTCACCTCCTCGTCTGATCCGAATCGTCGGGCTCCTAGCTATTTCTTAAACTAGGAAAAAGCTGAAAGTCCATGGAGCGAGGTGTGGGCTGTAGGGAGAGAAGTCCTAGCAAAGTTACTTCAACAGTGAGTGAGTGAGTCAGTATGATTCTGGTTCAACGAAAAACACTGTTCTTCAACCGAGTAAGTGACTATTGTGACAGGATGTGTCACTTTTTCTTCGAAAAAGTTACAGGCACATGGAGGTGTACTATACTCCAGAGTCCAACTTGCTCCGCCTAGCTGCGCTGCCGAATGTGGTACACGCATCTCTGTCCTCCGAGCGCAATTTTCAGATGAGGGAACAAAAAGAAGTCGCTCCGGGCTAGATCTTGTGACTAAGGGTGATGCTCAAGCAGTTCAAACCGTAATTCGTAGATTTTCGCCATTGCAACCGCTGAGGTGTGAGACGGTGCGTTGTCTTGGCAAAACAGGATTTTTTTTCTGCACATCTGGACGTTTTCCCGCAGGTTCTGCCTTAAGCTTGTCAAGTAATGATACGTAGTATGCTCCTCCTTGCTTACTCGAGACTCCGAGGAGGACGGACCATCTACTACAGCCGCTCGCCGCACACCATGGGAAAGAGGAACGCCGGCAAGAAAGGGAACGCCGCCAAGAAGAAACAACCTAGCCGGGCAACGAAGCTACAGTCGCCGCAGCCTTCATCTGCCAGCAGCTCTCCAGCCACCTCTCGGGCACCATCTCTCGCCTCTCTGCCGGTACTGGCAGAGGGGGGGCGAGCCGGCCGGAGAGCCTCGGGGAAAGTTCTGGGCCAGCGCCGAACCGGCTCCAGTCACCACCCGCCTGCCTAATCCTCCGCTTACACGCCTGGCTGCCGGACGCTCTCGGCCTGCATTAGCAGACTCCACGTCCATGCAGCAGGACGCAGCTCCAGCATACTCCGCAGCTACTCCAGCCAACCAGTCTCCCCGCAGCGCAGCCACATCAAGCCACCTAACCTACGCCGAAGCCCTCTGCTCTTCTCCAGCCGCAGGCCCTACGCTGCCACCAACAAAGGAGCCCTACGCTGTCTACACTCCCGAACACGCTGTACCGCACTCGGCAGTTATCCGCGGGGTCCCACGAGATCTCCCGATGCGCTACATACTCGCCGCCGCTCAACAGCTCTGGCCCTCTACTCTCAAGACCACTAGAATCACCACGCGCCATGGGCCCTCAAACCTTGTCCGGCTACAGCTCGCCGACATAGCCGACTACGAGGCTGCCTTGAGGACGGGCCTGCCCTTGTTAGGGCAGTGTCTCAGAATCGAGGCTAGCAGAGCGTTACGCCATCACACATGTCGGCGCTGCTGTGGCTACGGACACGACGCCTCAACGTGCAACGCTCCACCTCGGTGCCACTATTGCGGTGCCTCATCACTTACATCGGAATGCACGCGCCATGACCTTCGCCACCGCCGACGCTACTGCGCCACCTGCGATTGCCTTGGCCACTACACAGGTCAGGCACAGTGCCCGCTCAATCCAAACAACAGGCGCAGAACCACCACACCGACAGCTCCTGTCCCGGGCCATTCCTCACCTCCAACGCCAGCCTTCTATGAGGAACTCAGGACTGCTTCATCCAAGATCCAGTCCGAACTTCACAACACAAACGACCGCCTGGCTGCCCTGGAGACGCAACTCGCCTCCGCCACCACGACCATCCAGCCGACCGCCATGGACACAGCCCCAGACACCGCAGAGATCATCACGCAGCTTGAGGAGACCATCATAGAGGCGACAGCTAAGAGCTTCCACACCTTTCTGACCTACTTCACGTCCGAACTCACAAAATTCTCCAACCGCCTTGATCGAATGGGGGATGCAATCAAGAAACTTTCAGAAGCAGAACACAAGTGCCATAACCTAGAGCCACTCATTAAGCAAACTCACCAATCTGCAACCGTGGACATCCCATCTTCACTCCAGACCTTAGCCAACGGACTGGACAACAGCAAGATCGACCTGCACAGGATCGTTCGGACACTCCAAGCCCACCATGACTCATACGACCACAAGCACACCATCGGCGAACAAATAAGAGCGATAAATTTAACAGTTAACCCATACTTGGGACATCTACGCCGACTGAACACTTAGTACCGTCCACCCTGACTCCCCAGTTTGGCTTCCAGGGCGCAAGCCATGCCTGCCATCCTGGCCTTACACTTTATGCCAGACAGCAAGATAGTTGCTGCTCGAAATAAACGAGAGAATTTCCAGAGTGCTTATTGCGGGATCTGCCCAAACCTGCACACACTTTCCCTCACCTAACCCCGCTTCCACATAAGCGATGGTCCTTGTTTTCTTTTTGTTTCAATAAAGCTTTAAAAAAATGGCGTTTTGAAATAAAAATGCTCCTGTAATGGTTTTTGAAGATAATCGATTTATATAGTTGCCTATATAAATGGCGCTGAGTACAGAATCTGAGGGTTCCGTCAGGTGTAGCACACTCGATGACATCAATGTAGCTGCCACGTACCTAATAGAAGGGGGCCCAAATGACCTTGTTGTCGATGGGCCCTTAAACCCCACTCACTCACTCACCCCTAATAGAACTATTAAATTTACAATGTGACAATTTACTGAAGGACAAATATACACACAAGAAAGACTTGGCTGATTTTTACAAGAATGTCCCCCAAACCAGTTGTCCGAGGTTGTATTCACCTGCCGCACGGACATTGTGTATGTTTGGCTCGACATATGTGTGCGAACAATTCCTTTCTGTTATGAAGTTAACTAAGCCCAAACCCCGAAGTACCTTGTCGTATCACAATCTAACATGCAGCCTTCGATTACAAATTTCCGAGACATTACGTCCTGACATTGATAAACTAGTTAAAGAAAAAAGAAACATAAAGTGTCGGAAAATGTCCACATAATTCTGTTCTGAATGGATCTCCTCTAATTTGCAGAGAAAATGACTTCATGTTTTATTTTATTTGCTTTATAACATTCCTGACTTTCAGATAAACTACGATTTGAAGTTTTATGTAATTTCTTATAGCACAGAGCCAAACTGTGATCAGTTGGAGAATTTAATGTGATGTTGGCACGTTATCCATAGTAGCTCAATGGCTTAGAGCGGCTGGACGGCAACCAGAAGATCCGTGGTTCAAATCCCAGCTATGGCATTGAATTTTTTAGTTTATCTTCCCATGACATTCATTTGTTTCCTACATAGACATCTTACTTATTATCAGTATGCGATGTAAACTTTTTGTGATTCTCACGCTTAATTAAAATGTCTATTACTGTTAGTACTCTTATGTTTCTTTTTTTAAACCAAAAGGTGCATCAAACATTTCCAAGATACAGGATCAGTTACTCGCAAAGAGACACTGGTCGCTATAAAGTGACTGGTCCCAATCTAGAAGGAATAAATAATGTTATGACAGAAAGGCCTCAAGCAACACCAACTCCAATACTCAGACCATAATACGAGAATCGATTGTAGGAAAAATGGCGGCGCTCGTGGCCCAGCGTGTTATGTTGTGGTTATATCTACAGAGTAAAGTGTGTGTTTGTTTACTTTGATTGTGTATTTGAAGAATTAATGTAATTCATATTACAGTGGCAATTAGTGACTAACGAGTTAGTTTGTAGTTAAGTATTTAACATAAAGTGATAACGTTTATCTAAATATATACTGTGAAGCATTGTCGAAATGCATCGTTGTTGTGTTCCCAGCTGCAATCTAATTATGGTAGTGCACCTCACACGACATTTACATTTCCAAAGGAAAAATCGTAATGGGATAAGTGGATCAGGATCATACATCGTAAAGATTTTAAAGTAAATGACAAAACTGTAGTTTGTATTCATCATTTTGAACAGTGCTTTGAGGTTAAGGAAGACATCTTTCCAGTAAACGATGGTGAACCAATTCGTGCCCTTCGAAAAGTACAAAAATTAATAGATGATGCCTACCCCACGATTTTTAAGAATCAGCCATCCTATCACACATTAAAGCTCAAACAGAAAATACGAAATCCTGAAGAATGCATCCAAGACATTTTACAGAGAGTGAAGATAATTTTAATATTTGGTGTGCACAAGATGTTATTGACAGTTTTGAGTTCTTAAAAACCGAAGTGGTGAGGAGATTTTAACCCATTGATAGTCATTATTAAAGACGATTAGTTACGTTCTTTTCAATAACATTCAAGATCCCAGCTTCACTGATGTTCCTTCACTTAATAAGTTTCAAAGTATTTCATAACCTAGAAGAAATATTATGAGCCTACCAGTGGAAAATTTTAAATGGCTCTTGCAGTGTGAGGGAACTGACACCTTCAAACGTGACAATTGGAGTAAACTGGACAATCTGGTGAGTTCTCTTAAATATTATAGTATAAGCAGTACCTATGTCCTTGCCAGAAAAGGTTACCATGTAAACAATGTAAAAGAAACTTTAGCACTTGCTACAGATGATAGGATGATACAGTCCAATAAGATAAAGTTTGCTGTGTTTAATGCTTATGAGTTGTCATACCTTATAAATTAAATTTTGATTGGAAGTATAAGGTGGAAAATGCATGTCATGCTACTATATAATGTGATAAGCTCTTAATATTTGTCATGATGCTCTTTATTTATCTTATTACACATTTTAGTTGAAAGTATAAAGTGATAAATGCTTAGGAGTTACCTCGCTGCTCCGTTAATATGGATTATATTATGTCCATTGCGTATGGTTTCCTATTCTGCGTAACCAGAGTCGCTGGGATTCGACGGGCGCCATCTTGGAATCTGTATTATGGTCTAAGTATTGGAGTTGATGTTGCCTCAAGCATACCTTCTCGCAATACAGTATTTAAGGGAAAGAGAGAAAGGAAATATAAGAAAATGGACACATAAGACTATGTACTACAGATATTTTCTAGTTTAGACTTGGATAAAAGCTTTGTACATATAACACTAATTTATTTTCATTCCTAGAACATGTTCTGCTAATTTTCTGGTTTGTACTGAAGTTACATTGTGAGGAAACTGAATGATAGAAAGGAATTAAGATCCAATTGAAGTATTTCTATTTAATGTGACAGGTTTACAATATGTATATATGCCTACTATAACAGAAAAACAGATGTTCATTGTGAAATAAGTGATCATTAACTTATCATTTCGTATATCCTTCATGATTTTTTTAAAAGCAGTTCCCGTATCTATGCACCAGGTGAAATTACGGACCATTATATTAAGCGGTCAGACCCACCTCTCAAGTAGTACATTTATCCTCCGGTAGAGGGAAGCCTCAAAGCTGGTTTCAGCACATCAAGTACGCTCGCAAGCCGCTAGGGGAATCATATATAAACTCTCTCCATCAGCAAAGCTATTGATATCAAATTTTGCGCAGTAAAATTACAGATAAAAATGAGCACCGTGTATAAACAATGTTTATTAAGGTTTATCTCGCTTAACTTGAAGTAGATGGAGTCTGCAAACTAATCCGTACAAGGCAGAAGGTCACCTGAGTGCACAGCACTTCCTCTTCCTGCATGTTAACATCTTTTAAGTTTATTTCGACGCCGTGTGTTTTCAGCAGGTTGGGATTTTAGTTCGAATTTCGTTTGTATGCGTGTTGCATGTAGCTGACACACAACAGACAGCGAGGAAGAAGCAAACATTGCAGCAATCTCCAGAGTACCGTTATAATAACTATGTTCCACAGGGGACCCCATTTGGAGAGACCTTATCTCAGTATTTGGGGCAACATGAGCAAGAAGACAACCTCCCTTCAAGAGATCTGCTATCTCGTACAGCCGGATTACAACAATAGCCAAACAATCCATTCATTTCGGATATTATTATATAATTTATACAAATATAATGCATTTTTTCAATCACATTACCCTTTTACTCTTGCATAAACTATTCTTTCAAACACATATTCCTCTATCTACTGCCTTGCTTCTCAAACATGGACAGACATGAAGGGAACTAACACGTTGAAAGAATTACAGGGTAGAGCCAGACTGAAAAATTCAATGAAATAGCCGAGATTTGAACCACGGATCTTCTGGTCTCCGTCCACCCGCTCTAAACCATTGAGCTACTATAGCCAACATGCCGATATGACATTAAATCCTGCAACTGACTCGTGTTTTTCCCGGTAAACCACTAGGAGTTCTCATAAACACATGATACAACTACCTTAATGACGACTTACTATGCTGTAAGTACTTTAAGGCCCGGGTTTTATAGTTTGGACCACTATTAGGTCAATTAATGGAAATTGTGAAACCCGGGCCTTGAAGTACTTACAACACTTCCCACTGGAAAGTTTGAAGTTATCAGTTGTCTGGAATGTTGTGTTTGACAGTTCACCTTTAGTTTGAAGTGATTCTTTTCTGCTATATCGAAGCAGTAGGGCATGTGTGGTTGCAAATTAATTCCGGCAAAACTGGCGGCGCAGAGAACTGAGCAACTAGATAAAATCACAGAGAAGGAGAATAAAATATTATTACGTAGGAAGGCGAAGTAAAACCGTTACGCAAATATATACACAGAAAAACAAATAATAGAAAAAAGCACTTGTTATTTGGTAGCATATGGCTAATTAGGAGATTCCTGGCACAGGATTATAACTCAAAGAGGAAAGTTACATAAAGCAGAATTGCGAAAATTAATTGAGTTCACAACTGCAGTGAGCCTCCAGGGACAGTGGGTTGGTTGTTTGGTTGGTTGCTTTACTGGAAAGCCGTTATTTCTCCTTCCGCACGCTTTGCTCCCTATTGAACTTAAAAACTCTGGCTGGTTCCTTTACATTTATACAAAACGTCACATAAGCCCTCGCATGGGAGAGCAGACATATTTCAAGCCATAATTAGAACGTGGTAGGCACAGCACTTTCCAATTTAGGGAAATGTTTATTTCAATTTAATTTAATTTATAAAAACATATCAATTAAAATTTAAGTAGCAGTGTTTTTACTCTCTACTGCTTACCCTTAATACAGAAAAGTTAGTAGAAAGGGTAAAGGGGAAATTGAAGAAAAATAAAAGGCAAGAAGGAAATATTAAAAGCAGAAGCATTATTAACAGTGAAGTATTCTTCATATTTAAGTTTGATTTATGAGTCACTATGTTTACACTCAAACTTCACTTACTTGTTGTTGTATAATTGAAACGTTTTCAAGATCATTCGATCTCATCCTCAGCTGTTTGGTGACTAAATGAACCTTCCTCTTCTTCCACTACTACGGAGCTCCGATCACTCTGCCATCTGGTGTTACGGGCACTGAGTTTTAATACTTCATTTAATGCCGGGATTTAAAAATGTATAACGTTATCACGGTTTTTGTTTATAAATATTTTTTTCCAAATATCCAATTTTATGGGTGTACTTAAAGATTTTAACAGTTTAATGTTGTGGCCAATGTTGTGGTTTTCTATCCAAAAATGGTGTGAAACAGCAGATTTTTCTGTTTGTTTCAACTTAATGTTCCTCTGGTGTTCTTTCTGCCTGGTTAACAAGTTTCTCTTAGTTTTCCTATGTAGCTTTTTTCACAGGTTTCACAATTAAACTGATAAATTCCTGATTTCAAATTGTTGGGGATTGTATTTTTCAGTGATTTATTTAGCAGGTTCCTCAGACTGAATTTGTTTTGGGGTGCTAGATCAGACACAATATCGCGCCAACTTTTGTAAAGCAAACGGTCAAACACAATAGTAATCACAGAAGACAAAAACTGGTGGAAAAATACGTGATAAAACTGGAAATTTCGAAACATTACAGCTACAAAAATAAAATAGACCTGGAATTATACAACCTACATCTAGAACTAACCACAACATTAAACTGTTAAAATCTTTAAGTACACCCATAGAATTGGATATTTGGGAAAAAATATTCATAAACAAAAACCGTGATAAAGTTATAAATTTTGAAATCCCGGCATTAAATGAAGTATTAAAACTTAGTGCCCCTAACACCAGATGGCAGAGTGATCGGAGCTCCGTAGTAGTGGAAGAAGAGAAATGTTCATTTAGTCACCAAACAGCTGAGGATGAGATCGAATGATCTTGGAAACGTTTCAATTATACAACAACAAGTAAGTGAAGTTAGAGTGTAAACATGGTGACTCATAAATCAAACTTAAACAGCAAGAAGGAAAGTTAAAACTTAGAGGTGCATTATGCAAATATCCTGACGGTTCATTGTAATGTAATCCTATACAGATAAGTGTTATAAACATTATTAGGTAGGAAAGAAGTTTTGTATGCTATACAGGGTGTCAAAAAAACACCGACAACGCTCAGTACGAAGTCTGTTCAAAAAGTATCGCGAATTTTGTGTTCTTTTCAAAACTTATTCATTTATCCATGAACAGACATCGGTTCGCGTACACCTTAGCAATCAATGTACAGTACGCGCAAGATAAGTTGAGCGCTGGATTTACGCTGTGGTGCGGGCAGAGGGGAAGAAGCGAGAGCTAACACTCTTTTGTTTCTGCAGTGTGGTCAACCTTGAAAAACACAGTTCAGCAAAATAGCGTGTAAGATAAGCAAAGATATCACAAGTAACGTCGTCTCTTCTGTAAAAACTCCTTAGTTTTGCCCAAAAGAAATGAAATGTGTAGTGTTTAACGCCTGCTTTTACTACATACGGCGCCGCAGGCGATGACACTGATGATACATGAGATGAAGATGGAGCACCGGTGGAATGAGATGGCGGGGGAAACCGGAGGTCCCGGAGAAAACCCGCCCCAGCGCCGTATTGTCCATCACCAATCCCGCTTTGCGGTCGCCTGGGAACGAACCCGGGCCGCCTTAGTGAGAGCCAAGCGGTCTAACCACTGAGCCACGGCGCGGCCAGTTTTGCCCAAGCCAGCTCAATTGCATTCAGATCACAGTTATACGGAAGTAGACGAATAATGATGTGTCCCCTTTCGAGAGCCATAACATCTACAAATGTTCATACAAATATAAATCATTTTCAAGTAAATGCTGATGTACAACACTCGTAACAAGGATAAACTGACAATTCGAGCGCATCAAACGAGCCTTTATGAAGGAAGCTTTAACTACAAAGTGATAATGTTATATAATAAACTTCCAAATTCATTTGAACAAGCTGCATCATTAAAACACTTTAAGAATAAGGTTAAGACATTTTTGCATGCACACTGTTTTTATACGGTTAATGAATTTTTAGAACTATAACCATGTAAATGAGCACTGGGAGCATAGTACATTCACAAACTTGTAATATTTATATTATGACATTTCTCGTAGTAAATTAGTCTATGCAAATACCACATGAAACCATAGAAAAGCTGCTTACTGTGTATATTGTATATAATCAATTTGACTTTATGTATATACTGTATTTATACATTTTGACGTGTCTCATAACATGTATATGTTGCCAAGGACGAACTAAAATTCTAATTCTAACATACGATTGTTGTAAACTGGTTCGCAAATTAACCTCGATATTGATCAAAACTAAATATGGCGGACATGATAAAGCCTAGCGTATTAGCCACTAGATGTCAGTGTATAGCGCATTTCAAATTTCAAAGTTGTCATGAGGACTTGGAACTCGATCGTTCTTATCGCGCGCATATAGTACTCACACAGGTACTATACAAGGCCAAGCGAGACATCAACAAACGTTCGTGTCAACAAGAATACCAATATGATACTTGTGTACAGTCCGGTACGGATATAATATACCATCCTTCTCATTGCTTTCGATGCGGATATCACAGTGAACAAACATGTACATTCGTAAATTGTCGAATGTGAATTTCCTGTGTCACACACTGAAACAAATTAAAAATATTCGGAGAAAGTTCACTCAACGTCACATGTCATTACTGGTGTATATTTCTGTATTTAAGCGAAACATGGGCATTAAATAGAAAGTATAAAAGAGGAATTGAAGCAGCATAAATGAATTGTTTAAGATCAGTGGCTGTATAATCTGTTAGATCTTAAAACAAATGAAGAAAGAAGAGAACAAGTGAACACGTTTAACTTAAAAAGGACTAAACTGGAGACAACACGTACAGAGGATAAACAAGGACACATGTCCTAGAATAGTGATGACTACGTTCCAACTGGTAAAAGAAACGTAGGAAGACCGAGATATTCAGTGATGGGAACGGAACGGATAATAGTGTCCAAAGCTTGGATGATGATGATGATGATGATGATGATGATATACTAGGTGAGTCAGCCGCCCCTTATGTTTTGGAAGATAGGCCACCCATCAAAAGCATGTGATACAGTAGATCACCATATTCTGTTAAGAAAGTAAACTTCAGTTGGAATTAGACGTGTAGCCTATGAATGGTTCAAACCCTACTTAACACACCGTCAACAGGTTGTAGAAATTACAAAATTAGATGAAAAAACAAATGATTCTCATACTTCGCAGTCCCTTAAAAGATATATAACATATGGTGTTCCGCAAGGATCAATTCTGGGACCAATACTTTTTCTGATATACATAAATGATCTAGAGTGTTTTATCAAGAACTGTAACTTAACTTTTTTGTTGCTGATAGTATGTTTTTAACCGGGAAAAATTTCTATTCTCTATATGATAATATAAAACTGGTGACAAATCAACTTATCAAGTGGTTTGAAGCAAACAGCACAGGTTCATCTAAACTGGGAAACCGAATTCACAATAAAATTAATAGACCCTGAAGGCGTGCATTACAAGAAGGTCATCAGTTAGAGCATTTGCTTCGTTAGAGGAGTCGTATTCCAGGAATAGAAAAAGTGTCCCTCCAGCGCCACAAAACATATCAATTTGAAACGACACTTTTTAAAGCACAATTATTCTTGTCTTAAAAATATAGCAAGAATAATACGACTGGTCAAAGATATAAAAATAAATAAAGATGAATTAAAACCACAAAGTCGTGGAATACAGAAAAATGCGACATTGTAAGATAATGGACATAAGGGAAGACCTCGCACCATATAAAACCGCATCATACTGGAACCTTCGCTTGACTTTCTGGGTGGAATGCCACACGTACTTTCTCTTTCGATGTATAACATGTTAGTGAAAGTAATAACCAAAATTAATAAAGGGCACAGGCAGAAGCTATCGTTCAGTTATTGTATGCTTCTGAAATATATCAACGATTAAATTTTAATTAATGGACCTACTAACCTATGGTAAACTATACTAGCAATTTTTCGTTTAATTTATTACACAACATTTCCTTTGAAATGAGTGATCCCCAAACTCTCCCACCCTCATTATGAGCAGTGTGTGTACCAAGTCCGTATAGCCCGATATTAAATTCCAACCGACGTGGGTTTACTCAAAATTGTGCACTGTGTTGCTTTTGTTGTACAAGATATTGTTAAAAACTCGTATTCCTGTACTTTATCTTATTGTAAGTATTAGGCAATACAGTAGACTTTGGTGATAGTCAAATGTTTTAAACAGCTGGTCGCATATAATGCCTTTGAAATCAATTTTCTTTGCACGGCCAAAAGATTAAGAAAAAAGTGACGACTTATAATCTGAAAAGACAGTTCAAGCAAATAACAAAGAACATCTCTCATCAAACAAAGAAACAAAAAACGTACTTCAACTGTCTATGGTATAACGAAATTTACCAGGTGCGTTCAAGTTATAATTCCTATTTTTTCAGGACTGACACCAGATAGAATTTTCTGGCTTTTTTAAATACACGTGGACTCTCTGTAAATATTTGACAGAGATGGCAGCACTGTACAGTGCATAGACGTCTAGAGTTAGGACTGTTTTTGACACTTAAATTGCCGAAGTTTTCATTGCAAGAACAGCGTGTAATCATTCGTTTTCTCCATTTTCATGGTGTAACATCTATTGAAATTCATTGCCAGTTTAGTGAGGCATGTGGTGATGGTACCATGGATGTGTCTAATGTGCGTTCCTGGGTGCGACAGTACAATGAAGGCAGAACATCGTCTGACAACAAACCAAGACAGTTGAGTGAGGCATGTGGTGATGGTACCATGGATGTGTCTAATGTGTGTTCCTGGGTGCGACAGTACAATGAAGGCAGAACATCATGTGACAACACACCAAGACAGTTAAGTGAGGCATGCGTTGATGGTACCATGGATGTGTCTAATGTGCGTTCCTATGTGCAACAGTTCAATGAAGGCAGAACATCGTGTGACAACAAACCAAGACAGTTAAGTGAAGCATGTGGTGATGGTACCATGGATGTGTCTAATGTACGTTCCTGGGTGTGACAGTTCAATGAAGGCAGAACATCGTATGACAACAAACCAAGACAGTTAAGTGAGGCATGTAGTAATGTTACCATGGATGTGTCTAATGTGCGTTCCTCGGTACGACAGTTCAATGAAGGCAGAACATCGTGTGACAACAAACCAAGACAGTTGAGTGAGGCATGTGGTGATGGTACCATGGAAGTGTCTAATGTGCGTTCCTGGGTGCGGCAGTTCAATTAAGGCAGAACATCGTGTGACAACAAACCAAGACAGTTGAGTGAGGCATGTGGTGATGGTACCATGGATGTGTCTAATGTGCGTTCCTGGGCACGACAGTTCAATGAAGGCAGAACATCGTGTGACAACAAACCAAGACAGTTAAGTGAGGCAAGTGGTGATGGTACCATGGATGTGTCTAATGTACGTTCCTGGGTGTGACAGTTCAATGAAGGCAGAACATCGTGTGACAACAAACCAAGACAGTTGAGTGAGGCATGTGGTGATGGTACCATGGATGTGTCTAATGTGTGTTCCTCGGTGTGACTTTCCAATGAAGGCAGAACATCGTGTGACAACAAACCAAGACAGTTGAGTGAGGCATGTGGTGATGGTAGCATAGATGTGTCTAATGTACGTTCCTAGGTACGAAAGTTCAATGAAGACAGAACATCGTGTGACAACAAACCAAGACAGTTAAGTGAGGCATGTTGTGATGGTACCATGGATGTGTCTAATGTGCGTTCCTGTGTGCGACAGTTCAATGAAGACAGAGCATCGTGTGACAACAAACCAAGACAGTTAAGTGAGGCATGTTGTGATGGTACCATGGATGTGTCTAATGTACGTTCCTGCGTGCGACAGTTCAATGAAGACAGAACATCGTGTGACAACAAACCAAGACAGTTAAGTGAGGCATGTGGTGATGGTACCATGGATGTGTCTAATGTACGTTCCTGCGTGCGACAGTTCAATGAAGACAGAACATCGTGTGACAACAAACCAAGACAGTTAAGTGAGGCATGTGGTGATGCTACCATGGATGTGTCTAATGTACGTTCCTGGGTGCGACAGTTCAATGAAGACAGAACATCGTCTGACAACAAACCAAGACAGTTCAGTGAGGCATGTGGTGATGGTAACACGGATGTGTCTAATGTACGTTCCTGGGTGTGACAGTTCAATGAAGACAGAACATCGTGTGAGAACAAACCAAGACAGTTTAGTGAGGCATGTAGTAATGGTACCATGGATGTGTCTAATGTACGTTCCTGGGTGCGACAGTTCAATGAAGACAGAAGATCGTGTGACAACACACCAAGACAGTTGAGTGAGGATGTGGTGATGGTACCATGGTATTGTCTAATGTATGTTCCTGGGTGTGACAGTTCAATGACGACAGAACATCGTGTGACAACAAACCAAGACAGTTGAGTGAGGCATGTGGTGATGGTACCATTGATGTGTCTAATGTACGTTCCTGGGTGCGACAGTTCAATGAAGACAGAACATCGTGTGACAACAAACCAAGACAGTTAAGTGAGGCATGTGGTGATGGTACCATTGATGTGTCTAATGTACGTTCCTGGGTGCGACAGTTCAATGAAGACAGAACATCGTGTGACAACAAACCAAGACAGTTGAGTGAGGCATGTGGTGATGGTACCATGGATATGTCTAATGTGCGTTCTTGTGTGCGACAGTTCAATGAAGACAGAACATCCTATAACAACAAACCAAGACAGTTGAGTGAGGCATGTGGTGATGGTACCATGGATGTGTCTAATGTACGTTCCTGGGTGTGACAGTTCAATGAAGGCAGAACATCGTATGACAACAAACCAAGACGGTTAAGTGAAGCATGTGGTGATGGTACCATGGATGTGTCTAATGTACGTTCCTGGGTGCGACAGTTCAATGAAGACAGAACGTCGTGTGACAACAAATCAAGACAGTTAAGTGAGGCATGTGCTAATTGTATCAAGGATGTGTCTAATGTACATTCCTGGGTGCGACAGTTCAATGAAGACAGAACATCGTGTGACAACAAACCAAGACAGTTAAGTGAGGCATGTGGTAATTGTATCAAGGATGTGTCTAATGTGCATTCCTGGGTGCGACAGTTCAATGAAGACAGAACATCATGTGACAACAAACCAAGACAGTTTAGTAAGGCATGTAGTGATGGTACCATGGATGTGTCTAATGTACGTTCCTGGGTGCGACAGTTCAATGAAGACAGAAGATCGTGTGACAACACACCAAGACAGTTGAGTGAGGATGTGGTGATGGTACCATGGTATTGTCTAATGTATGTTCCTGGGTGTGACAGTTCAATGACGACAGAACATCGTGTGACAACAAACCAAGACAGTTGAGTGAGGCATGTGGTGATGGTACCATTGATGTGTCTAATGTACGTTCCTGGGTGCGACAGTTCAATGAAGACAGAACATCGTGTGACAACAAACCAAGACAGTTAAGTGAGGCATGTGGTGATGGTACCATTGATGTGTCTAATGTACGTTCCTGGGTGCGACAGTTCAATGAAGACAGAACATCGTGTGACAACAAACCAAGACAGTTGAGTGAGGCATGTGGTGATGGTACCATGGATATGTCTAATGTGCGTTCTTGTGTGCGACAGTTCAATGAAGACAGAACATCCTATAACAACAAACCAAGACAGTTGAGTGAGGCATGTGGTGATGGTACCATGGATGTGTCTAATGTACGTTCCTGGGTGTGACAGTTCAATGAAGGCAGAACATCGTATGACAACAAACCAAGACGGTTAAGTGAAGCATGTGGTGATGGTACCATGGATGTGTCTAATGTACGTTCCTGGGTGCGACAGTTCAATGAAGACAGAACGTCGTGTGACAACAAATCAAGACAGTTAAGTGAGGCATGTGCTAATTGTATCAAGGATGTGTCTAATGTACATTCCTGGGTGCGACAGTTCAATGAAGACAGAACATCGTGTGACAACAAACCAAGACAGTTAAGTGAGGCATGTGGTAATTGTATCAAGGATGTGTCTAATGTGCATTCCTGGGTGCGACAGTTCAATGAAGACAGAACATCATGTGACAACAAACCAAGACAGTTTAGTAAGGCATGTAGTGATGGTACCATGGATGTGTCTAATGTACATTCCTGGGTACGACTTTTCAATGAAGAGAGAACATCGTGTAACAACAAACCAAGACAGTTGAGTGAGGTATGTGCTGATGGCACCATGGATGTATCTAATGTGCGTTCCTGGGTGCGACAGTTCAATGATGACAGAACATCGTGTGACAACAAATCAAGACAGTTTAGTGAGGCATGTGGTTATGGTACCCTGGATGTGTCTAATGTGCGTTCCTGGGTGCGACAGTGCAATGAAGACAGAACATCGTGTGACAACAAATCAAGACAGTTTAGTGAGGCATGTGGTGATGGTACCATGGATGTGACTAATGTACGTTCCTGGGTGTGACAGTTCAATGAAGGCAGAACATCGTGTGACAACAAACCAAGACAGTTTAGTGAGGCATGTGGTTATGGTACCCTGGATGTGTCTAATGTGCGTTCCTGTGTGTGACAGTTCAATGAAGGCACAACATCGTGTGACAACAAACCAAGACAGTTAAGTGAGGCATGTAGCGATGGTACCATGGATGTGTCTAATGTGCGTCCCTGGGTGTGACAGTTCAATGAAGGCAGAACATCGTGTGACAACAAACCAAGACAGTTAAGTGAGGCATGTGGTGATGGTACCATGGATGTGTCTAATGTACGTTCCTGGGTACGACAGTTCAATGAAGGCACAACATCGTGTGACAACAAACCAAGACAGTTGAGTGAGGCATGTGGTAATGGTACCATGGATGTGTCTAATGTACGTTCCTGGGTGCGACAGTTCAATGAAGACAGAACATTGTGTGGCAACAAACCAAGACAGTTAAGTGAGGCATGTGGTGATGGTACCATGGATGTGTCTAATGTGTGTTCCTGGGTGTGACAGTTCAATGAAGACAGAACATCGTGTGACAACAAACCAAGACAATTGCAGACATCGCCTCCAAAATTGGCATCTCTGTGCGATCTGTCCATACAATCCTACAAGATGATCTTAAATTGCGAAAAGTGCCTTCCAGGTGGGTGCCACGAATGCTGACGGATGCTCACAAGCCTGCGTGCGTGGCAAACTGTCAAGCTATGTTGACGCGTGATGACGGCGTCAATGCAACTTTCTTTCAATCGACTGTGACAATGGATGAAACCTGGATGCCCTTTTTGAACCCCAAAACGAAGCGCCAGTCAGCTCAATGGAAGCATACAGACTCAGCACCACGAGAAAAGAAATTACGGGTGAGCGCCAGTGCTGACAAAGTGATGGTGGCCATCTTCTGAGACAGTAGTGGTGTAAGCCCAAATGACACTACGGTGACAGCTGCATCCTATCAAAATGTTTTGAACAATAAACTCCTTCCAGCACTGCGTGAAAAACCGGCGGAAAAGATTGGACGTGTGCTCTTTCATCAAGACAACGCACCAGCGCATCGGGCGACGCGACGGAGCAGTTTCTTTATGACAAAAGCTTTGAAGTGATTGCTCATGCTCCCTACACACCTGACCTGGCTCCTAGCGACTTTTGACTTTGGAAACATAGAATCAGACTGAAAAATTCAATGTCATAGCTGGGATTTGAACCACGGATCTTCTGGTTTCCGTCCAACCGCTCTAACCATTTGAATTACTATGGCCAACGTGCCGACATGATATTAAATTCTCCAACTGACTCGTGTTTCTCCCGGTAAACCACTAGGAGTTCTCATAAACACATGAGACAACTACCTTAATGACGACTTACTATGCTGTAAGTACTTTAAGACCCGGGCTTTATAGTTTGGACCACTATTAGGTCAATTAATGGAAAAATTAGTTCTTTCACACTAGCCGTGTGTAGGACGTACTATGAAACCTACCCTTTCATAGTGCGTCCTACACACGGCTAGTGTGAAAGAACAATAAATTTTTCCATCAACACTGCTGCTGCCATTGTGACACAGGATTGACACATTTCATTGACAATGTGACATTGACATTGTGCCACATTTCATTCTGTGCCACCCACACGTTTGTGACAAAAACATTACAATGAGACGTGTTTGTGTGCGATGTGTTCCAGGACTGTTGATTCCCGGACAAAAGAACATTCGCAAGCAGGTCTGCCTGCAGTTAAAGTTGATGTTACAGGAAGAAGCAGAGTTTCTTCCAACGTAATCACTGCTAATGAAACTTGACTACATAATTTTGATCCTCAGAGCATACAGCAAAGTTCAGTGTGGAAATCTCCTCCATCACCAACCCCCAAAAAGAAAAAGGGTTTGCATCTCCTGGGAAGTTGTGGTCATCTCATTCTTTGATATTCATGGAATGGTTTATCAGCATGTTGTACCTGCAAACACATCAGTAACTGGACAATACTAGAGGGATGTCCTGGAAATATTGCAAGTCCATATCAGGCGCAAAAGATCACATTTCCGTGAAGAATGCGAGATACTGCACGACGATAATGCGCGGCCCCATATTGCCAATGTTGCTGAATATCTTGCAAAAATAAACGTGAAGTGCATCCCCCACCCTCCCTACAGTTCGGATTAAGACCCATGTGACTTTTTTCTATTCCCTAACTTGAAGAAACGTCTTCGTGGCAGTGGTGAAGGCTGCGAAGGCGATTTGAAGGATCTCTCAAAAAATAGTTTCCAGCACGTCTTTGAAGACTGCCAGAGACGCTGGGACAAGTGTATTGCATTCAGGGAATACTATTTTGAGAACGACTGTAAAAAATTATTAGGATGAGTAAAGGTACGTTGTCAAAAAATTGTTATCATATTTATTGCACAGCCGACGTACTTTAGCTCTTGGGAGGAATATAGCGCTTCCTCCACCTCCTATAAGTACACAGTAAGAAAGTAGAAAGCCCCGAGCAATAATTTCTGTACCTAACACGCTATTGCGAAGTGTCCCTTAAAACGTCTTCTGAATTTATGAATCCAGTCGTAAATGCACTTATCTCACTACTTCTATGTGAGCATCAACACCTTAAGTGCTGTCGTTTATATTGAATGGTTTCACATTCACCTTAATTGCATCATCAGTTTCTCTTCCTTCATACTTTCACATCTGAGCTGTTTAAAGGCATTAAAGGAGCTCCTTCAGGTACTTCCTTTCACTTGACTTCAACAGCTGTATTGAAACTCAAAGACATCGCTTAAGTACTCTCATGTATTTTGTGCATTTACCTTCTCTTCCACAAAACAAAGGTAACAAAGTACATTTCTCTCACAAAGAATCATTCCATTCATAGTCCGGTATGACTTAACGTAGGAGGTTTTCTCTTATCCTGAAACATGAATGTCTGGTAACTCTAACCTCTATGTACTCTGTACTCATTTGAACATAATTTCATTCATCATCCGATATGACTTAACGTTGGAGGTTTTCTCTTATCCTGAAAGATGAATGTCTGGTAACTCTAACCTCTATGTACTCTGTACTCATTTGAACATAATTTCATTCATCATCCGATATGACTTAACGTTGGAGGTTTTCTCTTATCCTGAAAGATGAATGTCTGGTAACTCTAACCTCTACGTACCCTGTACCCATTTGAACACAATTTCATTCAACGTCCGATATGACTTGACGTTGGAGGTTTTCTCTTATCCTGAAAGATGAATGTCTGGTAACTCTAACCTCTATGTACTCTGTACTCATTTGAACATAATTTCATTCATCATCCGATATGACTTAACGTTGGAGGTTTTCTCTTATCCTGAAAGATGAATGTCTGGTAACTCTAAGCTCTATGTACTCTGTACCCATTTGAACATCATTTCATTCAACGTCCGATATGACTTGACGTTGGAGGTTTTCTCTTATCCTGAAAGATGAATGTCTGGTAACTCTAACCTCTACGTACCCTGTACCCATTTGAACACAATTTCATTCAACGTCCGATATGACTTGACGTTGGAGGTTTCCTCTTATCCTGAAAGATGAATGTCTGGTAACACCTAGCCCTATGTACCCTGTACTCATTTCAACATCATTTCATTCATCGTCCGATATGACTTGACGTTAGAGGTTTTCTCTTATCCTGAAAGATGAATGTCTGGTAACTCTAAGCTCTATATACCCTGTACTCATTTGAACATCATTTCATTCATCGTCCGATATGACTTAACGTTAGAGGTTTTCTCTTATCCTGAAAGATGAATGTCTGGTAACTCTAAGCTCTATGTACCCTGTACTCATTTGAACATCATTTCATTCATCGTCCGATATGACTTAACGTTAGAGATTTTCTCTTATCCTGAAAGATGAATGTCTGGTAACTCTAAGCTCTATGTACCCTGTACTTATTTGAACTTCATTTCATTCATCGTCCGATATGACTTAACGTTGGAGGTTTTCTCTTATACTGAAAGATGAATGTCTGGTACGTCTAAGCTCTATGTGGTCTGTACTCTTTTGAACATTTCATTTATCGTCTTATAAGACAAAGTAGGAGGGCGTTAGTTTAACGAAAAAACAATTGCATAGATACAGGCTCATACATGAACATGCTTGCGCTAGCTGTGCCTTCTTTAAAGATCTGTTCTTTTTTTTTTTTTTTTATTTAAGACATCTCAAAATGTAAATTCCAAGGAATATAACTACTAAAACGATAATTAAATTTAAAGTACTCAACGACAGTTTTAGGGTACCGTTAATGAGAAACATGCGTTCACAAACTAATTCAAAAGTTTAAAAGGTGAATAAGTGGAAAGGTCACGAACGGCACAAGAAAGGAAAGCCACAAAATGCGGTTGAGTGAAAGTTTTAAAACAATTTCCTAAAGGTTTACACCAAAATAAAAGCCTTGGAAGGAACGTGTAAGTCTTTCATTATTCACCAGACGAAATGGTTTCTCAGGTGTAGGTATTGCAGCTTGCGGAGAAAATCTGTGTGAGAGAGAAAAGAACTGTGTTACCTCCAAGACACAGTCGTTTATTTTCATAATAGTACAATTCTTACAAAACAGTCACTTTGAAATACTACACAGCGAAAAACAACTGAAGTGACAGAAATTTAAGACGAGTATATGTTGCACTGCGGGCTTCCTCATCCATTCTCCGGGCAGGTAGATTTTGTCATGGCAAGTAAATATTGAAAGTAGTAATTCTTATGCATTTTGGTATTTATTTGGTACCTAACGCTTATGGTGTTATTTACTTCACAGTAATTGTTGTAGATATCTGGAGAAATTATTTAATTATACATTTTCTTACGGTATGTTTAACAAAGTAGGGTAACCACGGACGAAAAAGATCAATTAATTTAAAGATCTTTCGCAAAATCACGATTTGTCTCGCAAATATGAAAGCTTTCACCTTGTATTTAAGGGCACCAGGGTAGCGCAGTTTCGTTTGCAGTTCCGGTGCTAAGGGACCCGAGTTCAATGTCCGCCTCTGGGGTTGGCCATTTGAAGTCCGTCCTATCCTCGCCTTCACCAGCGCAGAGGGAGACAGCTTTGGAGCTGTTCGGGTTGGGTTGCACTGGAGGGGACAGTGTGTTTCCGACACCCACGGGGAATTGGGTAACTCCGGCTAGGTTACGGCCGCCCGGAGGTGGTAGAGCGTTGCCTCTTAAGTCCCGGGACTAACCTGCAGAGCTAGTAGATGGTGTGCTAAATCACCAGGCTACGACTGTCCGGAGGAGTTAGAGGGTCGCCTAATAAGTCCCGGGTACTAGCCTGCAGAGCTAGTAGAAGGTGTACTAGATCACCAGGCTACGGCCGCTCAGAGGGGCTAGAAGGTTGCCTAATAAGTCCCGGGTATTAGCCTGCAGAGCTAGTAGAAGTTGTGCTAGGTCACCAGGTAACGGCCGCCCGGAGGGGGTAGAGGGTTGCCTCATAAGTCCCGGGTACTAGCCTGCAGAACTAGTAGAAGGTGTGCTAGATCACCAGGCTACGGCCGCCCGGAGGTGGTAGAGGGTTGCCTCATAAGTCCCGGGTACTAGCCTGCAGAACTAGTAGAAGGTGTGATAGATCACTAGGCTACGGCCACCCGGAGGGGGTAGAGTGTTGCCTAAGAAGTCCCGGGTACAGGCCTGCAGAACTAGTAGAAGGTGTGCTAGATCACCAGACTACGGCCGCCCGGAGAGGGTAGAGGGTTACCTAAGAAGTCCCGGATACTAGCCTGCAAAACTAGTAGAAGGTGTGCTAGATCACCAGACTACGGCCGCCCGGAGGAGGTAGAGGGTTGCCTAAGAAGTCCCGGGTTCTAGCCTGCAGAGCTAGTAGAAGGTGTGCTAGATCAGCAGGCTACGGGCGCCTGGAGGAGGTAGAGAGTTGCCTAATAAGTCCTGGGTACTAGCCTGTAGAGCTAGTAGAAGGTGTGCTAGATCACCAGGCTACGGGCGCCTGGAGGAGGTAGAGGGTTGCCTTATAAGTCCCGGGTACTAGCCTGCAGAGCTAGTAAAAGTTGTGCTAGATCACCAGGCTACGGGAGCCTGGAGGGGGTAGAGGGTTGCCTAAGAAGTCCCGGGTACTAGCCTGCAGAGCTAGTAGAAGGTGTGCTAGATCACCAGGCTACGGCCGTCCGGAGGGGGTAGAGGGTTGCCTCATAAGTCCCGGGTCCTAGCCTACACAGCTAGTAGAATGTGTGCTGGATCACCAGACTACGGCCGTCCGGAGGTGGTAGAGGGTTGCCTCATAAGTCCCGGGTACTAGCCTGCAGAACTAGTAGAAGGTGTGCTAGATCACTAGGCTACGGCCGCCTGGGTGGGGTAGAGTGTTGCCTCATAAGTCCCGGGTACTAGCCTGCAGAGCTAGTAGAAGGTGTGCTAGATCACCGGGCTACGGCCGCCCGGAGGGGGTAGAGGCTTACCTCATAAGTCCCGGGTACTAGCCTGCAGAGCTAGTAGAAGGTGTGCTAGATCACCAGGCCACGGCCGCCCAGAGGGGGTAGAGGGTTGCCTAATAAGTCCCGGATACTAGCCTGCAGAACTAGTAGAAGGTGTGCTAGATCACCAGGCTACGGCCACCCGGAGGGTGTAGAGGGTTGCCTCATAAGTCCCGGGTATTAGCCTGCAGAGCTAGTAGAAGGTGTGCTAGATCACAGGCTACGGCCGTCCGGAGGGGGTAGAGGGTTGCCTCATAACTCCCGGATACTAGCCTGCAGAACTAGTAGAAGGTGTGCTAGATCACTAGGCTATGGCCGACCGGAGGGGGTAGAGGGTTGCCTAAGAAGTCCCGGGTACTAGCCTACAGAGCAAATAGAATGTGTGCTAGATCACTAGGCTACGGCCCCCGGAAGGGGTAGAGGGTTGCCTGAGAAATCCCGCGTACTAGCCTACAGAACTAGTAGAAGGTGTGCTAGATCACTAGGCTACTGCCGCCCGGAAGGGGTAGAGGGTTGCCTAAGAAGTCCCGGGTACTAGCCTTCAGAGCAAGTAGAAGGTGTGCTAGATCACTAGGCTATGGCCGACCGGGGGGGGTAGAGGGTTGCCTAATAAGTCCCGGGTACTAGCCTGCATAACTAGTAGAAGGTGTGCTAGATCACCAGGCTACGGCCGTCCGGAGTTGGTAGAGGGTTACCTAATAAGTCCCGGGTACTAGCCTGCAGAGCTAGTAGAAGGTGTGCTAGATCACCAGGCTGCAGCCGCCCGGAGGGGGTAGAGGGTTGCCTAAGAAGTCCCGGGTACTAGCCTGCAGAGCTAGTAGCAGGTGTGCTAGGTCACCAGGCTACGGCCGCCCGGAGGGGGTAGAGGGTTGTCTAATAAGTCCCGGGTACTAGCCTGCAGAGCTAGTAGCAGGTGTGCTAGATCACCAGGTGGCCACATCGAGTTTTTCGGTAGTCCTCCCTGCGGGGTAGACGCGCGTAAGTGGCGTATCCACTTCCACCTATCTTGACTTTTTAGTCGATGGGGGGGGCCTTTTAGACTCCAGATAATGCCCAATGGAAACAGCCCTGGAGTTTCGGATCCCGGGTTGAAGGAGGCCAGGATCTTTGGACCTAAGGGCGTTGGACTGATTGGAGTAGAATGTGACGTCAGGAAAGAGCCAAGTAGGGTTCTTTTCTTCAATTTACCTCCTCCAACGCTAAGTCATATCGGGCGATGAATGGAATGGGTGAAATGATGCTGCTCAAAAGAGTCCGGGATCCATGGAGCTTACAGTTACCCGACATTCGTTTATCAGGATAAGGGAAAACTCCGGGGAAAGAACCTTTTCCAGATAACTCGCCCTGACCCAGATTCGAACTCGGGACCTCTTGAACCTGAGGCAGACAAGCTACCACCACGCTACCGAAGCGGGCAAGAGCCGTGTAGTACTAAGTGGCCTATATAAATGGGATAGTTATTACAGAATTTGAGGGATCAGTCAGGTCTTGACAACAATGTAGCTGCCACGTACCTAATGGAACTGTTAAATTTACAATGAAGGACATTGAAGGACAAATATACACACAAGAAAGACTGGGCTGATTTTTACAAGAATGTCCCCCAAACCAGATTTCCGAGGTTGTATTCACTTATCGCAAGGACATTGTGTATGTTTGGCTGTACATGTGTGCCAGCAATTCTTTCTGTTATGAAATTAGCTAAGTCCAAACCCCGAGGTAACCTTTCGCATCACAAACTAACAAGAGGTTAACAATATGGAGGAAAAAGTTTGGGAAAAAAATGGGAGAAAGTAGAGAAGAATATAGTAGCGACAAAAATGTTAACGGGTAAGGAGGAAAAGAAGGTAAGAAGTATTGGCGAGTTCTTACAGAGAGTAAATGAAAAATGGACGAGGAATTTAAGAACATAAGAAAGGAATATGAGGAGGAATAAAGGGACTAATTAACAAGGAGGTATGGACATTAAGAGTTACCTGACAGAGCAGAAGACCAGGGTGTCATGTACGTCAAGGTAGCAACAAGATAAAGACAAATAAATGTAAATAATATAAGAAAGGAAGATGAGGGGAAAGAAAGGGACTAATTAAGTAACAAGGAGACATGGAGGTTAAGAGCTACCTCACAGAGCAGAAGACCAAGGTGTCATGTACGTCAAGGTAGCAAAAAGATAAAGACAAATAAATGTAAATAATATAAGAAAGGAAGATGAGGGGAAAGAAAGGGACTAATTAAGTAACAAGGAGACATGGAGGTTAAGAGCTACCTGACAGAGCAGAAGACCAGGGTGTCATGTAAGCCAAGGTAGCAACAAGGTAAAGACAAATAAATTTAAAGAATATAAGAAAGGAAGATGAAGGGGAAGAAAGGGACTAATTAAGTAACAAGGAGACATGGAGGTTAAGAGCTACCTGACAGAGCAGAAGACCAGGGTGTCATGTAAGCCAAGGTAGCAACAAGGTAAAGACAAATAAATGTAAAGAATATAAGAAAGGAAGATGAGGGGGAAGAAAGGGGCTAATTAAGTAACAAGGAGACATGTAGGTTAAGAGCTACCTGACAGAGCAGAAGACCAGGGTGTCATGTAAGCCAAGGTAGCAACAAAGTAAAGACAAATAAATGTAAGGAATATAACAAAGGAAGATGAGAGGGAAGAAAGGGGCTAATTAAATAACAAGGAGACATGGAGGTTAAGAGCTACCTCACAGAGCAGAAGACCAAGGTGTCATGTACGTCAAGGTAGCAAAAAGATAAAGACAAATAAATGTAAATAATATAAGAAAGGAAGATGAGGGGAAAGAAAGGGACTAATTAAGTAACAAGGAGACATGGAGGTTAAGAGCTACCTGACTGAGCAGAAGACCAGGGTGTCATGTAAGCCAAGGTAGCAACAAGGTAAAGACAAATAAATTTAAAGAATATAAGAAAGGAAGATGAAGGGGAAGAAAGGGACTAATTAAGTAACAAGGAGACATGGAGGTTAAGAGCTACCTGACAGAGCAGAAGACCAGGGTGTCATGCAAGTCAAGGTAGCAACAAGGTAGACATATAAATGTAGCCTAAATTTGTAAATTGTAAATAATTCATGTATTCAATAAGATATTATAAGGTAGGTGTGTTTGTCTGTGTGTGCGTGCGTGTGTGTGTGCGTGTGTGTGTGTGTGTGTGCGCGCGCGCGCGCAACACATCAGAGTTTTCCTACACATAATGTGTAGCCGCCGTTAAAGCACGAAATAATTTATAATTTTCGTGGCATCCAACATTTCAGTATTATTTTTGTTATTAAATTTTCAAATACCCACACTTACAATATTAAACTATCGTGACATTTAGGAGTTGAAGTTCAGTAGTTGTGTTGTGATGTGGATGTAATGTTTGCAGGAGATCTGGAGCCCGATAGTATTAACGTCACATTCAGGTACAGAAACAGTAATCGGAGAGGTAGATGGGGCGGAAACTACCCCCTGACAGCAGAGAAGCAAGATGTAATTAGCTGCGTGATTAATTACAGCTATCCAACAGTCCTCGAATCAGATCATCACTTTCACGATATACAGGAGGCCATGCTTTCTTCAGTAAACATTTCTATGTTTCGGAAACAAAACACGACACGTCACGTCTTTTACAAACCATTAAATAGTAGATATTTATTAGTCATTAGGTAATACATTAGTACCATAGACTTTGTCAGATTTAAATTCTAGGTGTGTTTTGCATAGAAATATATGCACTTATACATTTACTAAAAGGTTAACAACATGGTTATGTTCACAGTTTCACACTAAAATTATTGGGTACCAGAATGCTGTATGACAGGATAACATTAGGTTCGAATGTCACAGTATTTCACATCTAAGAACTCTTGAACGTCATAAAATACTTCGGAAATAAGCCAATTTTAGAACGTATAGTCTTCGCAAAAGTTACAGGCAAACGTATTAAAACTGGGAATAATTAAGCCACTTTTCAAAAATGTTGATACAAATGATATCAATGACTACAGACCGATCACTCTAACCTCCAAAATCGCAAAAAATTTTTAAAGAGTCATATTTTCGAGACCAATAGCCTATCTTGAAAGATGCAATATAATGGAAAACTTCCCGCATGGCTTTCGTAAAAACAGATCCACCATTACTGCTATCAGTCACTTCATTCAAGCAATTGTAGAAATGATTCCAAGTAACAACAAGGTTGCTACAGTATTTTTTTATTTATCCAAAGCCTTTGACGGTGTGGATCACAATATTCTTTTAAATAAGTTAGACAGATATTGAGCTAGAGGCCTCCTCAAAGAGTTAATTAGAAGTTACTTAACTGGCAGAAAACAAAACACTAAAATTGCACATAAGAATGGCAATTTTGTTCAAAATATAGAATCCAATACAGAAACAGTTAAATATGGGGTACCCCAAGGCACAGTGCTAGGTCCATTATTGTTTATACTTGATGTCAATGATAGATTAGATTGATTTGCTTTCATTAAGTTCACTTGTAGCCAGAAAAGTCTGTGAACATTGAACACGTCCAGAGGTGTAAAGTTTAATAGCATATACATGTACAAAAGTTAACATAAGACACATATTATAGTACACAGGCAATATGAACAACAATATGGAAAACAAAGCAGGGATAATTATATATGATACAAAATGAAACACTTTTTAAACCAGCTTTCACCTGGCTTATGGCAGTACGTCTCAACCTTTTTGCAATGGATATCATTCTTGTTATTTATTACATACATATACATTAAACATAAACTTTCAACTTGCACCAAATATTTATTGGTAATTATTTGTCATTGTAATAGTTAGATACTACTTATAGAGCTACAGAAGCATTATCAGGATAATTTGTCATTCAGATAATCTGGTACAGAATAAAAATATTTTGAGCAAAGGTACTCTCTAACAGCTTTTTTAAAAGCACCGAAATTATCAACTTTTTCTTTAAGAACATTAGGAAGTGCACCAAATATAATGCCTCATAAGAATAGTGTCATTGTTACTTATGCTGATGATGCTACAGCGATTTGCTGGGGGAAAAAACAGACGAAGAATTACATCGAAATATGACGAAATGTACCTCCATGCTTCTTAATTACTTTGAATTTTTAAATTTGAAATGTAATGTCCAAAAGACAACAATAATGGGATTCAGTAGGTCAATTAAAAATTTAAACAATCTTAGTATACAAGTTGGGAACGCACTAGTTCAAAATGTTAACACACACAAATTTCTAGGTCTTCAGTTAGACAACTATTATGATGCTGGCATGTTGAATGGGAGTCAGTTTCAGAAATAAAAGTTGTTAAGTCAGCCTTTTCGAGTTAGATGTTGTTAAGTAAAGTAGTTGCCGCATTAGCCGTTTGGTGGTGCAGCTACACTGTGTCATCCAGGCCCTTTGATATCAGCTGTTGATACATTTTAGATTAGGCATTTTTAGAAGTTCCTCAACTGCGTTTTCAGAAAGTTTATGTGTACTTCCCAATACAAGGGCACTCTTTCATGCTTATTGACAGAATTATTGGCAATATTGAGAAGAAGAAACGATCAATGGATAAGGTCTTAGTCCCTTCCACATGGGCGAACCTGGTCAAAGATTCACTACAGAAGAAGCCCATTAATGTTATCCATGTCAAAGGTCAACTGACCGATAACGGGAACATGATGGCACTCCAGCTGTTGAAGTTCTTCACTTCAAAGATGTCCTCGATCATGTCCTTGTAAGAAGTGTTCCTGAATTCACTCTAATCCGGGTAGTGTATTTCCAAAGAGGATGTGTACCAGAAGTTCGTCACACAATGTCTTCCTCACTTTATCGTCCCCAGTCTCTTTTGAGGAGAGTAGTGACGTTGTAAACCTTACACAACACATGTGATAGTGCGAAAAACACACCAGATACGCTTCGGAAGATTAAGAAGGCAAAATATTACGGTGCTCGTTCACTACTGGAACATGTCACTCTGCCAGAAGGTACATTTTATGATACAATAAACCATAACACAATAAACCGGTACACCATTTAGCCTGCACACGGCTAGTGTAAAAGAACAATTAATTGCCATTAATTGACCTAATAGTGGTTAACTATAAAGCCTGGGCCTAAAACTACTTACATGTTGTAAGTCGCCATTAAGGTAGTTGTCTCGTGTGTTTATGAGAACTCTTAATGGTTTACCGGGAAAATACGAGTCAGTGGGAGAATTTAATGTCATATCGGCACGTTGGCCATAGTAGCTCAATGGAAGGAGCGGCTGGACGGAAACCAGAAGATCCGTGGTTCAAATCCCGGCTATGGCATTGAATTTTTCAGTCTGACTCTACGTTTCCACAATAACATATTGTTACTCGATCGGCGTACTTGCGGTCGGATGCGGGAGAGGGTGGCCGGTGGAAGGGGGCATATGGCATCGGGACCGCACCCTCGCCGGTCAGCTGACGCCTGCGGAGGCGGTACTGGTTGGAGAGAGGGGAAACCATGGGGTGGCTGAATCTTTGTTTCCCCCTTCTCCTGCCGCCTGAACGAACGCGAAATCTCCGGAATATCTTCCCTCTCCACGGTAAGGAATACTCTAGAACCATTTAGCCACCTATAAATAGGAGCACGATGCGACCAACAGTCAGTTCTTGGCGAGCAGCCGTGAGGAGCGCCCAGTGAGAGAACAGACTGTACGACTGTGTGCGTGCATCGGAGGAGTTGCGTGTAATTGCGAGTGCAGAGTGGACCTGTGGCAGACGAACTGGTGAATTGAAATTGTGTGCGCTACGTAATTCTGTGTAATCGGCAAGTGTTCCAACTGTAATTCGGTGGAAATAAAGAACATTTTGAGTTTGTGCCATTGGACTTTTAATTTCACGAACCCACAAAGGTACAATATGGAAGTGAGGTAGAAGATGATGTAGTAGAGATGGAGAGATGTTTTGATGACAATGTTATTAGTCAATCCATGAAGTGCATACTGGATTAGTTCATAGTAGATATGTATTGATGAAAATAAAGTAATAGTTTATCAATGGCTACATATTATAATACTTTTTTTTAAATTATAAAATTTTTTACTACATTTTTCTAAAAAGGATAAAATTCGTAATAATAAAAAATCTGGTATTTATCACTTTAATTGTTTAGATTGTGATAAAGTATATATTGGAAAGACAAAACGTAATTTGGAAACCAGAAAGGCAGAACATTTACGTAACATTAAGTATAAACAAACTCATAAATCGGCCATAGTAGATCATTTTTGGTCATTTAACTATGAAATAAATCAAGAAGTTAAATTATTAAGACAGTTAAATGGTCCGATAGATTTAATGGTTTGGGAAAAGATATTTATTTTAAAAAATAAACTTCGCGTCATGAATTTTAAAATACCAGCAGTTGACTCTGTTTTTAAATTTGTTTCGTTTTCATATGTTGGTAATACTGAAAAAACATAAGAAAAACATGGTAATCGAGGAGTTTGTTTTTGTGGACTGTTTGTGAAGCAAACTTTGTAACAAATATTTATATGTGTGTAATATATATTGCTTCACTGTAGCTTTTTTTTAACTTACTTATATGTATCAAAGACCAAGATATTAGAAGAATGTAGGAAACAACAAAACAAATGAGTTCCCATTTAAGAATAGTATACGATTAGGCTGAATTCAGTATTTCCTGTACATCTATTACGTCTTCTGTATCGTAGTTCAATTGTCAGTTGCAGAGCAACGCTAAATACACATTCCTTTGTTTCTTAATGAGTTTGCGGCTGGCGCATATTGACCTTCCATTATTAACAGATTACCATTGTCTCTCTGCACTGCACCCTCAAAATGATTACTGCTGTGTCATTGCGAATTGAAACCATTTCTGTGGAAACGTATCATACAAAATGGATAGCAAATAAGCGTTTTATATCATCCATTTTAATTGCTATTTAATTGGCATGGATAGAAACTCTCTGCCCTTTGTGAATTCCAACAGTAATACTGTCATTCTTTTGTCTATTTTTGATGAACGACATTTGCCTTTTTCGTCACTTTCACATACCGATCAGCTGAGTCAGCTGCCCCTTATTCTCGAGTTTTATGCAATCCGCAGTTTATATTTCAACATTAAAATTTCCATTTGTAGGTTCCAATGAACATTTGAAGACTTGCAAATGTCAGCTCTCTAATTAACGAATATAAGAAGCGTGTACGTAAAGTAAGTTCTCCAAAGCGCTGGAGCCGTGAGGAACGCTATTACGCGAGATCCGGCAAAACTGTCGTGTAGCTTGGTTTCACCCCTTCAAATCCAAACCACAACGAAACCGTTGCAACCATTAGTCTCGTCTGGGCAGCCGTTTCCGATGGAGCTTCCTATCACTTCCCCCGCCAAGAGCGAGTTGCCTGCAGTGATCCGTTTCTTGAGTGCCAAGGACACTAACCCCACTGAAATTCATCGTCAGTTATGCGACGTCTATGGGCCATAGTGTATGGACACGAAAAAACGTACGAAACTGGGTGAGAGAGTTCAAAGACGGACGTACAGACGTCCATGACGAACAGCGTCCTGGTCGGCCTTCGGTTTAAGCCGAAACAATTGCAAAAGTGGAGCAAGAAATGCTTAAAGATCGGCGTGTGACAGTTCGCGAGCTGTGCCAACTTATCCCTGAGGTCAGTAAGACTACGATTGACAAGATTTTGACCGAACATTTGCATTATCGCAAGAGGTGTGCGAGGTGGATCCCCAAAACGTGTTGAAGCGGCCCACCGTTTCCTGCAGCGCTATGCAGAACATGGCAAGGAATTGTTGGATTCAACTGTCACTGGCGATGAAACTTGGGTGCACTACACAACACCAGAAACTAAAGAACGTTCTCGTCAGTGGCGGCATTCGAATTCGCCGAAGCCGCGAAAGTTCAGACAGACATTTTCTGCCGGCAAAGTGATGGCCAATGTGTTCTGGGACAGATAAGGTTTATTGTTGTGCGATTTTATGGCTACCGGTACAAAAATAAATGCCACTAGTTACTGCGACACTTTAAAAAAGTTGCGACGTGCCATTCAAAATCGAAGGAGGGGAATGCTGACGAAGGGAGTGATTTTTCATTACGAAAACGCTCGTCCCCATACTGCACAGGCAACGACTGATCTCCTGGCCCAGTTCGGATGTGACATCCTCACCAATCCCCCCTACAGTTCACACTTAGACCCCTGATTATCATCTGTTTCCTGAGTTGAAGTCACACATGGGTGGAACACATTTCCAGACCGACGATGATTTGAAAAACTAGGTTGAGTGCTACCTGCGCAACTTGACGGGAGAGTGCTATGACAAGGGTATACAAAAACTGCCACAGCGCATGCAAAAGTGCATCGATCGCAATGGTGATTACGTTGAAAAATAGCTGTAACATTCATTGACAATAAGCATGTTTTATATATTAAATAAAATTGGAGAACTTATTTTACGGACTACACCTCGTATCCTTTGATGTCTTGACGGTATTTCACCAATTGTATTTTCTATTATACCATCATTTCCGCAAAATATTTCACTTACAGCTCTTGGACCTTCTTGCAATGCGTTGCGGTCACGGAAGATAATGCTTCTATACCAAGTTTCCGCAGATTTGGAGCCTACATATCAACAAGTAACGTTGCTTCCTCTGAAATCATTCCTTAGTTTTGCCCACGCCAGCTCAATGGCATTCAGATCACAGTTATACGGAGGTAGCCGAATGTGTCCCCTTTCGAGAGTCATAACATCCACAACGTACGTAAACTGGTTAGCAAATTAACCTAGAAATTGATTAAAACAAAATATGGGGGACACGATAAAGCTTAGTGTATTAGCCACTAGATGTCAGTGTAAAGCTTATTTCAAGTTTCAAAGTTGTCATCTGTTTTTCCGGAGTTAGACGAAACTTACTGAATGAGGACTTGGAAGCCGAGCGCTCAACTTATCGCGCGCATATAGTATTTGTTCACTATCTACCCGAATAATGCTTTCTGTGGATATGTTCATGATCTTTGTTTTTGTGTGGTTCATTCGTAGTCCACTATTTTACTCTTATCGTTGCCGGATACACTACACAGAAATATTTGAGAGCAAGAGAGCTAATGACTTCATTGCCAAAGCCTAGCATTTGACAACAAAGAAGAGGAAATGACTGAAGAACATCCTCTAACCTGTGAAGCCCTACCTGCCGGACCCACTACACAGAAATATTGGAGAGCAAGAGAGCTAATGGCTTCATTGCCAAAGCCTAGCAATTTGACAACAAAGAAGAGGAAATGATTTAAGAACATCTTTTAACCTGTGAAGCCCTACCTGCCGGACCCACTGCACAGATATATTGGAGAGCAAGAGAGCTAATGGCTTCATTGCCAAAGCCTAGCAATTTGACAACAAAGAAGAGGAAATGACTGAAGAACATCTTCTAACCTGTGAAGCCCTACCTGCCGGACCCACTACACAGAAATATTGGAGAGCAAGAGAGCTAATGGCTTCATTGCCAAAGCCTACCATTTGACAACAAAGAAGAGGAAATGACTCAAGAACATCTTTTAACCTGTGAAGCCCTACCTGCCGGACCCACTACACAGAAATATTGGAGAGCAAGAGAGCTAATGGCTTCATTGCCAAAGCCTAGCATTTGACAACAAAGAAGAGGAAATGACTGAAGAACATCTTCTAACCTGTGAAGCCCTACCTGCCGGACCCACTACACAGAAATATTGGAGAGCAAGAGAGCTAATGGCTTCATTGCCAAAGCCTACCATTTGACAACAAAGAAGAGGAAATGACTGACGAACATCTTCTAACCTGTGAAGCCCTACCTGCCGGACCCACTACACAGAAATATTGGAGAGCAAGAGAGCTAATGGCTTCATTGCCAAAGCCTAGCATTTGACAACAAAGAAGAGGAAATGACTGACGAACATCTTCTAACCTGTGAAGCCCTACCTGCCGGACCCACTACACAGAAATATTGGAGAGCAAGAGAGCTAATGGTTTCATTGCCAAAGCCTAGCATTTGACACCAAAGAAGAGGAAATGACTGAAGAACATCTTCTAACCTGTGAAGCCCTACCTGCCGGACCCACTGCACAGAAATATTGGAGAGCAAGAGAGCTAATGGCTTCATTGCCAAAGCCTAGCAATTTGACAACAAAGAAGAGGAAATGATTTAAGAACATCTTTTAACCTGTGAAGCCCTACCAGCTGGACCCACTACACAGAAATACTGGAGAGCAAGAGAGCTAATGGCTTCATTGCCAAAGCCTAGCATTTGACAACAAAGAAGAGGAAATGACTGAAGAACATCTTTTAACCTGTGAAGCCCTACCTGCCGGACACACTACACAAAAATATTGCAGAGCAAGAGAGCTAATGGTTTCATTGCCAAAGCCTAGCATTTGACAACAAAGAAGAGGAAATGACTGACGAACATCTTCTAACCTGTGAAGCCCTACCTGCCAGGCCCACTACACAGAAATATTGGAGAGCAAGAGAGCTAATGGCTTCATTGCCAAAGCCTAGCATTTGACAACAAAGAAGAGGAAATGACTGACGAACATCTTCTAACCTGTGAAGCCCTACCTGCCGGACCCACTACACAGAAATATTGGAGAGCAAGAGAGCTAATGGCTTCATTGCCAAAGCCTAGCATTTGACACCAAAGAAGAGGAAATGACTGAAGAACATCTTCTAACCTGTGAAGCCCTACCTGCCGGACCCACTGCAGAGAAATATTGGAGAGCAAGAGAGCTAATGGCTTCATTGCCAAAGCCTAGCAATTTGACAACAAAGAAGAGGAAATGATTTAAGAACATCTTTTAACCTGTGAAGCCCTACCTGCCGGACCCACTGCACAGATATATTGGAGAGCAAGAGAGCTAATGGCTTCATTGCCAAAGCCTAGCAATTTGACAACAAAGAAGAGGAAATGACTGAAGAACATCTTTCAACCTGTGAAGTCCTACCAGCTGGACCCACTACACAGAAATATTGGAGAGCAAGAGAGCGAATGGCTTCATTGCCAAAGCCTAGCATTTGACACCAAAGAAGAGGAAATGACTGAAGAACATCTTTTAACCTGTGAAGCCCTACCTGCCGGACACACTACACAAAAATATTGCAGAGCAAGAGAGCTAATGGTTTCATTGCCAAAGCCTAGCATTTGACACCAAAGAAGAGGAAATGACTGAAGAACATCTTCTAACCTGTGAAGCCCTACCTGCCGGACCCACTGCACAGATATATTGGAGAGCAAGAGAGCTAATGGCTTCATTGCCAAAGCCTAGCAATTTGACAACAAAGAAGAGGAAATGACTGAAGAACATCTTTTAACCTGTGAAGCCCTATCTGCCTGACTCACTACACAGAAATATTGGAGAGCAGGAGAGCTAATGGCTTCATTCCCAAAGCCTAGCTTTTGACACCAAAGAAGAGGAAATGACTGAAGAACATCTTCTAACCTGTGAAGCCCTACCTGCCGGACCCACTGCACAGAAATATTGGAGAGCAAGAGAGCTAATGGTTTCATTGCCAAAGCCTAGCATTTGACACCAAAGAAGAGGAAATGACTGAAGAACATCTTTTAACCTGTGAAGCCCTACCTGCCAGACCCACTACACAGAAATATTGGAGAGCAAGAGAGCTAATGACTTCATTGCCAAAGCCTAGCATTTGACAACAAAGAAGAGGAAATGACTGAAGAACATCGTTTAACCTGTGAAGCCCTACCTGCCGGACCTACTACACAGAAATATTGGAGAGCAAGAGAGCTAATGGCTTCATTGCCAAAGTCTAGCATTTGAAAACAAGAACTGTTGTCGTTGACACTCAACATCTCTTGTAGTTTTGTCGCTGAGTTTGCAAAAAATGTCATCTGCAAATCTTAGGTTGGTTAACTTCTTCCAGTTTATATTCCACCGTAAGCTTTTTTAGTTTATGCGTCTAAGTGGTAATTCTAGTATGCAGTTAAAGAGTTTTGCAGATACAGCCTTTGTTTTCCCTTCGACATCTGTTTCTGAAACAGAAACTACTTTTCCCCTTGTAAACACACAGAGAACATTTTATTTCATGCACCTATAGCTCTTTAAAAATCCAGCAATCACGTTGTATCCCACAACAAATTTGTATAGAATAGAACAATTTTGTAGACGACTGAATAGGAACAGAGATGTAAGTGTTTCACATCGAGTTTTTTCCTCGATAGTGTTTTAATGATACAACCGTTTTGAGGCAACAAAGTTTTATATTTGGTGGATCAATACTAAAATGTTTATAATCTCTGTTGCAAATAGTGTATTTTTCAGTTCCCAATATCACTAAAGATAATAAAAGCAGCTTTAGTGATAATATAAACAATAAAAATGTCACTGTACCACACGAGCACAAACCCACTCTGGGAAATATGAGACAATAATGGACCAGCGGGACTCTTTAATGTGAGATCCACAAAACAAACGACATATATCCGTCAACATAAAGAGGATTACAAAATAAAAGCAGGTTTTAGTTGCATATAAACGTGTATAGGGTTTTAATAAATAAACTTTCCAACGCGAGACAACTGAATATCGGTAAAGAGCTGAAACGTGGACTGTTGGGGACAAACAAAACATGAAGAAATATCTACCAAAACATTGATTATTTTACAAAAGTATGAAAAACAATAAGAGACACTCCCTTCCCACCACAAGAAGTCAAAGCAGATGAATACAAGCAATTAACTGATTGCTAATTTAGTTCTAGATACGAGGAGAAAATTAGCTTTAAGTGAGTCAAATGTTTTAGACCTGGTTTGTACGTAATGGGACTGTTACTGTACGTTAAGTCCCGGCTGATACCATATAGAAATCGAATTGAGAGAAGGTTATTTCCAGCAAGATGGAGCAACGTAACATCTAATGACACCATGGAACTTGTAACCAGATTCTTTGATAATTGAATAATCTCAAAAGGTCTGTGGCATCCCAGATCCCCTGACCTACCCTCGCCGGATTTTTTCTTATGGGGGTATCTAAAAATAGAATGTACAAGAATATGCCACTGACAATTCATGTTCTAAAGGAATCCATTCGAACCGAAATAGATTAGATTGATTTGCGTTCAGTAGGTTCACCTGTAGCCAGAAAAGGCTGAGAACATTGAACATGTCCAGAAGTATAAAGTTTAATAGCATATATATATATATATATATATATATATATATATATACTTGGAAAGTTAACATAAGACACATATTATAGTATACAGGCAATATGAATAACAATATGGAAAACAAAGCAGAGATAATTATATATGATACAAAATTAAACACTTTTTAAATCAGCTTTCACTTGGTTTATGCCAGTACGTCTCAACCTTTTTGCAATTTATACCATTCTTGTTATTTCTTAAATACATATACATTAAAAATAAACGTTCAACTTGCATCAAATTTTTATTAGTAATGATTTATCATTGGAACCGTTAGATACTACTTATAGAGCTACAGAACCATTATCAGGGTAATTTGTCATTCAGATAATCTTGTACAGAATAAAAATATTTTGAGCAAAGGTACTCTCTAACAGCATTTTTGAATGCACCGAAATTATTAACTTTTTCTTTAAGAACATTAGGAAGTGCGCCAAATATTTTGATAGTTTCATAATGCACACCTTTCTGGAAGCAAGAAAGTTTAGCACTGGGATAATGGATATTATACTTTTGTCTAGTGTTTATTTTGTGAATTACATTATTTGTTGCAAATAAGGCACGATTGCACACAAAGAATTTTAGAATCGAGAATATGTACATGCAAGGAAGCGTTAATATCTTCAATCTTCTAAAAATATCTTTACAGGAGCATCTGTTGTGGGTGTTAGTAATGATTCTTATAACCTTCTTTTGTATAAGAAATATTTTACTGTCTACTGAGTTGCCCCAAAATAATATTCCGTATTTCATGATAGACTTAAAGTATACATAATATACTAATTTAAGTGTGTCAATAGAACTCACATTAACCAGCTCTCGGATAACATAACAGGCAGAGCTGAGTTTAGGTAAGATATAATTTATGTGAGCTTTCCAATCTAAACATCTGTCCACTTGAAGGCCCAGAAATTTTATGCTGTCAATTTCTTCTAATAACATATCATTAATCCCAATTTCTATTTCAGTATGTGATGTACGACAGGTTATAAATTTGACCACTTTTGTTTTGTCTAGATTCCAGATAATTTGTTCGCTTTAAACCAGCATGACATACAGTTCAAAACATAATTCATTTTAATTATACAATTAAATTTGAACTGGTCACCAGGACACTAGTGTCATCAGCAAAAAGAACTATACTTGCAATGGCCTTTATATAAAGTGAGAGGTCATTTATATAGATCAGAAATAATAAAGGCCCTAACACGGAACCTTGGGGTACTCCATGAGTTACTACTTTCCAGTTCGAAGTATGTTTTTCTTAACCAATATCACTGACAGCTACTTCAACACTCTGTTTTCTTACATTTAGATATGATACAAACCATCTTAAGTGTTCATTTTTAGCGCATAGAATTCCAATTTTGCTATAAGAATCTCATGATTAATACAATCAAAAGCATTTGCTAGATCACAAAAAATTCCACCTACATGTCTAATAAATAACATTGGCGAGGATACTCTCCGTAAAACTTCAGAGAATATGGTGAGACGAGTGCAAACATGTATAGATGCTTGTGGAGGACACCTTCAAAATTTTCTCTCAGATGTAAATAGTGTAATGTAATCTCCCAATTGTGTATTATATTCTCCCAAAGTTGTACATGTGTCCTATTATTGGTTCAAAAATTATGGCCTGTTGAAATGGTTCAGTTTTATATGGATCGCAATGTAGAATGGGATAGTAGAGCTAGGTCAGAACATTGCGGGCATAGTGGTCACACCAATTTAACACTGGGTGAAAAAAGGATATAAAAGGTAAATCTCTTACTGATATCTCAAAAGTACTGTTGCCTTCTCTCCAGTAAAATTAGGTTTAATGAAACAATTTGTGAAATCTCTAGATAAAGCCAGTGCATACATTAAATACCTTTGTATTATATTTCTTTCATTTTTCTATAAAAATTTAAAGTTGGTGTATTCCTTGGTCCACAAATTCGAAGAGTTGTATGGAGGGTCAGTTCGAGAGTACTATGAGTCGAAAATGCTTTCAGAAATGCTGTTTTTAATTTCCTTGTAAATAAAAGGAACCAAAATATGTTAACATAGTGAAGTTATGTTACAAAATTTTAAACAGAGATACAGCTTGAGTGTTAAAGTACATTTTCTTTACTCACATATAAATTATTTTCCTGATAATTTAAGAGATTTTAGTGAGAAACAGGGAAAACATATTTCACCAGTAAATAAGGTATGGATAGAAGTGAAGGGTTGACATGAAGGTGGACTGTTGGAAGTTAAGGAGGGCCAGCTCTGAACAACATGATTGGTTAGTGGCAAACAAATAATTTTGACCTAGTGTTTCATACAAAATTTTTGATTGAAGATTTTAAATTTGATTTCTCTAAGAGTTAATTTTATTTCTTTTACTTACGAATCGTTTGAAAACGTGACGTGATGGGAGAAAACGGAGATTATTTTTGAATTGATTACAAAAGATCCGTTTAGGATCATTCTTCAAATTTAAAAAAAAAAAGCAAAAATATGTTTTGAAATATAGAAAAAATTAATCCGTTGTTTTGTCTGTTGTTACGCCTACAGGAACCTAAGATGGCAATTTCCGTGTGCTCAGAGTATGTCAGAGTGGTAGCAAAAAGTAAAAGAAAGTATTTTCTCTAAAGTTAAGATCATAGAAGACGTTGATAAAGGTCTAACGAAATTGGATATAGTAAAGAAACACTCAGTCACCAAATCGACATTTCACCGTGTATTAAGGAGCGAAAGAAAACAGATGAAAGTGTCGAATGAGATTCTGCCAGTTTACAACACAAAAACCTCTTTGTTGGTGATAATGAACAAATCGACAAGTTGTGCACGCTTGGTTCGAGTCTATTCGCAAGAAGTATGAAGAATGAATACAAACGGCCAAGGTAGAAGATTGCGTAAAATCACAAGTTGTATTCCGTCACACTTCGGCAATAAAACACTTGAGACTGTTACAGTGCACGGGTTCGAATCAACTCAAAATGTAAACACTGTCATAGTCTCACAAAGTAGAAAATTAATATTCAATGTGTTACAGTTTTGTAAAGAGAAACGTAAATGTCTAATTATTACGTTAAGTAATGTTACAGCAAAGAACTGTCAATAATATAGTTTAAGGGCTACAAAATTCAAAATGTACGGGAAAAAGAATTACAAGTTGATTAGCTTGACCTTTACAAACAGAAAAGAGAGGTTCCTACATTACGTGAACATAAGAATGTTGTTATAGAAAAGATCCCTTTTGAAGATAGGAAACCTTTTGGAGAATACTTAAAAACATAGGATGTATTAGCAAGTACGTAGTGTTACGTACGATGTTCTGATGTTTTCATGGTCACACTGCACTGTATGATATTCTCGCCTTCTCTGTCCTCTCTAAGCCGAGCCATGCTACACTAGCGACCTTCCGTAACAACTACACAATCAGCGTTCGTCATATTAATATAAATATTATAATGTTGCCAACGTAATCTTTTAAATAAGAAGTTATTATTGCTCTGTATTGTTAACTATATTCTTTTCTTGCTAGCCTTGGTAACATAGAAGGTGGCGTGACTGATTTAGGTTCAAGAGGTCCCACTTTGAAATCTCGATCACGGTGAGTTATCTGGATAAGCCTTATACCCGGATTTTCTCTTATCCTGAAAAACGATTCTTGAGTAACTTAAGCTCTGTAGTCGCAGGGCTCATTTGAACATCATTTCATTCATCGTCGGATGTGACTTAACGTTGGAGTTTTCTCTTATCCTGAAAGATGAATGTCTGGTAACATTAAGCTCTATGTATCCTGTACTCATTTGAACATCATTTCATTCATCGTCCAATATGACTTAACGTTGGAGGTTTTCTCTTATCCTGAAAGATAAATGTCTGGTTACTCTAAGCTCTATGTACCCTGTACTCATTTGAACATCATTTCATTCATCATCCAATATGACTTAACGTTGGAGGTTTTCTCTTATCCTGAAAGATGAATGTCTGGTAACATTAAGCTCTATGTATCCTGTACTCATTTGAACATCATTTCATTCATCGTCCAATATGACTTAACGTTGGAGGTTTTCTCTTATCCTGAAAGATAAATGTCTGGTTACTCTAAGCTCTATGTACCCTGTACTCATTTGAACATCATTTCATTCATCATCCAATATGACTTAACGTTGGAGGTTTTCTCTTATCCTGAAAGATGAATGTCTGGTAACTCTAAGCTCTATGTACCCTGTACTCATTTGAACATCATTTCATTCATCGTCCGATATGACTTAACGTTGGAGGTTTTCTCTTATCCTGAAAGATAAATGTCTGGTAACTCTAAGCTCTATGTACCCTGTACTCATTTGAACATCATTTCGTTCATCGTCCGATATGACTTAACGTTGCAGATTTTCTCTTATCCTGAAAGATGAATGTCTGGTAATTCTAAGCTCTATGTACCATGTACTCATTTGAACATCATTTCATTCATCGTCCGATATGACTTAACGTTGCAGATTTTCCCTTATCCTGAAAGATGAATGTCTGGTAATTCTAAGCTCTATGTACCCTGTACTCATTTGAACATCATTTCATTCATCGTCCGATATGACAACGTTGGAGGTTTTCTCTTATCCTGAAAGATGAATGTCTGGTAACTCTAAGCTCTATATACCCTGTACTCATTTGAACATCATTTCATTCATCGTCCAATATGACTTAACGTTGGAGGTTTTCTCTTATCCTGAAAGATGAATGTCTGGTAATTCTAAGCTCTATGTACCCTGTACTCATTTGAACATCATTTCATTCATCGTCGGATGTGACTTAACGTTGGAGTTTTCTCTTATCCTGAAAGATGAATGTCTGGTAACATTAAGCTCTATGTATCCTGTACTCATTTGAACATCATTTCATTCATCGTCCAATTTGACTTAACGTTGGAGGTTTTCTCTTATCCTGAAAGATAAATGTCTGGTTACTCTAAGCTCTATGTACCCTGTACTCATTTGAACATCATTTCATTCATCATCCAATATGACTTAACGTTGGAGGTTTTCTCTTATCCTGAAAGATGAATGTCTGGTAACTCTAAGCTCTATGTACCCTGTACTCATTTGAACATCATTTCATTCATCGTCCGATATGACTTAACGTTGGAGGTTTTCTCTTATCCTGAAAGATAAATGTCTGGTAACTCTAAGCTCTATGTACCCTGTACTCATTTGAACATCATTTCATTCATCGTCCGATATGACTTAACGTTGCAGATTTTCTCTTATCCTGAAAGATGAATGTCTGGTAATTCTAAGCTCTATGTACCCTGTACTCATTTGAACATCATTTCATTCATCGTCCGATATGACTTAACGTTGCAGATTTTCCCTTATCCTGAAAGATGAATGTCTGGTAATTCTAAGCTCTATGTACCCTGTACTCATTTGAACATCATTTCATTCATCGTCCGATATGACTTAACGTTGGAGGTTTTCTCTTATCCTGAAAGATGAATGTCTGGTAACTCTAAGCTCTATGTACCCTGTACTCATTTGAACATCATTTCATTCATCGTCCGATATGACTTAACGTTGGAGGTTTTCTCTTATCCTGAAAGATGAATGTCTGGTAATTCTAAGCTCTATGTACCCTGTACTCATTTGAACATCATTTCATTCATCGTCCGATATGACTTAACGTTGGAGGTTTTCTCTTATCCTGAAAGATGAATGTCTGGTAATTCTAAGCTCTATGTACCCTGTACTCATTTGAACATCATTTCATTCATCGTCCGATATGACTTAACGTTGGAGGTTTTCTCTTATCCTGAAAGATGAATGTCTGGTAACTCTAAGCTCTATGTACCCTGTACTTATTTGAACATCATTTCATTCATCGTCCAATATGACTTAACGTTGGAGGTTTTCTCTTATCCTGAAAGATGAATGTCTGGTAACTCTAAGCTCTATATACCCTGTACTCATTTGAACATCATTTCATTCATCGTCCAATATGACTTAACGTTGGAGGTTTTCTCTTATCCTGAAAGATGAATGTCTGGTAACTCTAAGCTCTATGCACGCTGTACTCATTGAACATCATTTCATTCATCGTCCGATATGACTTAACGTTGGAGGTCTTCTCTTATCCTGAAAGATGAATGTCTGGTAACTCTAAGCTCTATATACCCTGTACTCATTTGAACATCATTTCATTCATCGTCCAATATGACTTAACGTTGGAGGTTTTCTCTTATCCTGAAAGATGAATGTCTGGTAACTCTAAGCTCTATGTACCCTGTACTCATTTGAACATCATTTCATTCATCGTCCGATATGACTTAACGTTGTAGGTTTTCTCTTATCCTGAAAGATGAATGTCTGGTAACTCTAAGCTCTATGTACCCTGTACTCATTTGAACATCATTTCATTCATCGTCCGATATGACTTAACGTTGGAGGTTTTCTCTTATCCTGAAATATGAATGTCTGGTAACTCTAAGCTCTATGTACCCTGTACTCATTTGAACATCATTTCATTCATCGTCCGATATGACTTAACGTTGGAGGTTTTCTCTTATCCTGAAAGATGAATGTCTGGTAACTCTAAGCTCTATATACCCTGTACTCATTTGAACATCATTTCATTCATCGTCCAATATGACTTAACGTTGGAGGTTTTCTCTTATCCTGAAACATGAATGTCTGGTAACTCTAAGCTCTATGCACGCTGTACTCATTGAACATCATTTCATTCATCGTCTGATATGACTTAACGTTGGAGGTTTTCTCTTATCCTGAAAGATAAATGTCTGGTAACTCTAAGCTCTATGTACCCTGTACTCATTTGAACGTCATTTCATTCATCGTCCGATATGACTTAACGTTGCAGGTTTTCTCTTATCCTGAAAGATAAATATCTGGTACCTCTAAGCTCTATGTACCATGTACTCATTTGAACATCATTTCATTCATCGTCCAATATGACTTAACGTTAGAGGTTTTCTCTTATCCTGAAAGATGAATGTCTGGTAACACCAAGCTCTATGTACCCTGTACTCATTTGAACATCATTTCATTCATCGTCCAATATGACTTAACGTTGGAGGTTTTCTCTTATCCTGAAAGATGAATGTCTGGTAACTCTAAGCTCTATGCACGCTGTACTCATTGAACATCATTTCATTCATCGTCTGATATGACTTAACGTTGGAGGTTTTCTCTTATCCTGAAAGATAAATGTCTGGTAACTCTAAGCTCTATGTACCCTGTACTCATTTGAACATCATTTCATTCATCGTCCGATATGACTTAACGTTGCAGGTTTTCTCTTATCCTGAAAGATAAATATCTGGTAACTCTAAGCTCTATGTACCATGTACTCATTTGAACATCATTTCATTCATCGTCCAATATGACTTAACGTTAGAGGTTTTCTCTTATCCTGAAAGATGAATGTCTGGTAACACCAAGCTCTATGTACCCTGTACTCATTTGAAAATCATTTCATTCATCGTCCAATATGACTTAACGCTGGAGGTTTTCTCTTATCCTGAAAGATGAATGTCTGGTAACTCTAAGCTCTATGCACGCTGTACTCATTTGAACTTCATTTCATTCATCGTCTGATATGACTTAACGTTGCAGGTTTTCTCTTATCCTGAAAGATAAATGTCTGGTAACCCTAAGCTCTATGTACCCTGTACTCATTTGAACATAACTTCATTCATCGTCCGATATGACTTAACGTTGGAGGTTTCCCCTTATCCTGAAAGATAAATGTCTGGTAACTCGAAGCTCTATGTACCCTGTACTCATTTGAACATCACTTCATTCATCGTCCGATATGACTTAACGTTGGAGGTTTCCCCTTATCCTGAAAGATGAATGTCTGGTAACTCGAAGCTCTATGTACCCTGTACTCATTTGTACATCACTTCATTCATCGTCCGATATGACTTAACGTTGGAGGTTTCCCCTTATCCTGAAAGATGAATGTCTGGTAACTCGAAGCTCTATGTACCCTGTAGTCATTTGAACATCATTTCATTCATCGTCCGATATGACTTAACGTTGGAGGGTTTCCCTTATCCTGAAAGATAAATGTCTGGTAACTCGAAGCTCTATGTACCCTGTAGTCATTTGAACATCATTTCCTTCATCCCTTATGACTTAACGTTGGAGGGTTTCCCTTATCCTGAAAGATAAATGTCTGGTAACTCGAAGCTCTATGTCCCCTGCACTCATTTGAACATCATTTCATTCATCGTCCGATATGACTTAACGTTCGAGGTTTTCTCTTATCCTGAAAGATGAATGTCTGGCAACTCTAAGCTCTATGCACCCTGTACTCATTTGAACATCATTTCATTCATCGTCTGATATGACTTAACGTTGAAGGTTTTCTCCTATCCTGAAAGATGAATGTCTGCTAACTCTAAGCTCTATTTACCCTGTACTCATTTGAACATCATTTCATTCATCGTCCAATATGACTTAACGCTGGAGGTTTTCTCTTATCCTGAAAGATGAATGTCTGGTAACACCAAGCTCTATGTACGCTGTACTCATTTGAACATCATTTCATTCATCGTCCAATATGATTTAACGTTGGAGGTTTTCTCTTATTCTGAAAGATCAATGTCTGGTAACTCTAAGCTCTATGCACCCTGTACTCATTTGAACATCATTTCATTCATCGTCTGATGTGACTTAACGTTGGAGGTTTTCTCTTATCCTGAAAGATGAATGTCTCTTAACTCTACGCTCTATGTACTCTGTACTTATTTGAACATCATTTCATTCATCGTCCGATATGACTTAACGTTGGAGATCTTCTCTTATCCTGAAAGATAAATGTCTGGTAACTCTAAGCTCTATGCACGCTGTACTCATTGAACATCATTTCATTCATCGTCTGATATGACTTAACGTTGGAGGTTTTCTCTTATCCTGAAAGATAAATGTCTGGTAACTCTAAGCTCTATGTACCCTGTACTCATTTGAACGTCATTTCATTCATCGTCCGATATGACTTAACGTTGCAGGTTTTCTCTTATCCTGAAAGATAAATATCTGGTACCTCTAAGCTCTATGTACCATGTACTCATTTGAACATCATTTCATTCATCGTCCAATATGACTTAACGTTAGAGGTTTTCTCTTATCCTGAAAGATGAATGTCTGGTAACACCAAGCTCTATGTACCCTGTACTCATTTGAACATCATTTCATTCATCGTCCAATATGACTTAACGTTGGAGGTTTTCTCTTATCCTGAAAGATGAATGTCTGGTAACTCTAAGCTCTATGCACGCTGTACTCATTGAACATCATTTCATTCATCGTCTGATATGACTTAACGTTGGAGGTTTTCTCTTATCCTGAAAGATAAATGTCTGGTAACTCTAAGCTCTATGTACCCTGTACTCATTTGAACATCATTTCATTCATCGTCCGATATGACTTAACGTTGCAGGTTTTCTCTTATCCTGAAAGATAAATATCTGGTAACTCTAAGCTCTATGTACCATGTACTCATTTGAACATCATTTCATTCATCGTCCAATATGACTTAACGTTAGAGGTTTTCTCTTATCCTGAAAGATGAATGTCTGGTAACACCAAGCTCTATGTACCCTGTACTCATTTGAAAATCATTTCATTCATCGTCCAATATGACTTAACGCTGGAGGTTTTCTCTTATCCTGAAAGATGAATGTCTGGTAACTCTAAGCTCTATGCACGCTGTACTCATTTGAACTTCATTTCATTCATCGTCTGATATGACTTAACGTTGCAGGTTTTCTCTTATCCTGAAAGATAAATGTCTGGTAACCCTAAGCTCTATGTACCCTGTACTCATTTGAACATAACTTCATTCATCGTCCGATATGACTTAACGTTGGAGGTTTCCCCTTATCCTGAAAGATAAATGTCTGGTAACTCGAAGCTCTATGTACCCTGTACTCATTTGAACATCACTTCATTCATCGTCCGATATGACTTAACGTTGGAGGTTTCCCCTTATCCTGAAAGATGAATGTCTGGTAACTCGAAGCTCTATGTACCCTGTACTCATTTGTACATCACTTCATTCATCGTCCGATATGACTTAACGTTGGAGGTTTCCCCTTATCCTGAAAGATGAATGTCTGGTAACTCGAAGCTCTATGTACCCTGTAGTCATTTGAACATCATTTCATTCATCGTCCGATATGACTTAACGTTGGAGGGTTTCCCTTATCCTGAAAGATAAATGTCTGGTAACTCGAAGCTCTATGTACCCTGTAGTCATTTGAACATCATTTCCTTCATCCCTTATGACTTAACGTTGGAGGGTTTCCCTTATCCTGAAAGATAAATGTCTGGTAACTCGAAGCTCTATGTACCCTGCACTCATTTGAACATCATTTCATTCATCGTCCGATATGACTTAACGTTCGAGGTTTTCTCTTATCCTGAAAGATGAATGTCTGGCAACTCTAAGCTCTATGCACCCTGTACTCATTTGAACATCATTTCATTCATCGTCTGATATGACTTAACGTTGAAGGTTTTCTCCTATCCTGAAAGATGAATGTCTGCTAACTCTAAGCTCTATTTACCCTGTACTCATTTGAACATCATTTCATTCATCGTTCAATATGACTTAACGCTGGAGGTTTTCTCTTATCCTGAAAGATGAATGTCTGGTAACACCAAGCTCTATGTACGCTGTACTCATTTGAACATCATTTCATTCATCGTCCAATATGATATAACGTTGGAGGTTTTCTCTTATTCTGAAAGATGAATGTCTGGTAACTCTAAGCTCTATGCACCCTGTACTCATTTGAACATCATTTCATTCATCGTCTGATGTGACTTAACGTTGGAGGTTTTCTCTTATCCTGAAAGATGAATGTCTCTTAACTCTACGCTCTATGTACTCTGTACTTATTTGAACATCATTTCATTCATCGTCCGATATGACTTAACGTTGGAGATCTTCTCTTATCCTGAAAGATAAATGTCTGGTAACTCTAAGCTCTATGTACCTGTACTCATTTGCGCATCATTTCATTCATCGTGCGATATGACTTAACGTTGGAGGTTTTCTCTTATCCTGAAAGATGAATGACTGGTAACTAGAAGCTCTATGTACCCTGTACTCATTTGAACATCACTTCATTCATCGTCCGATATGACTTAACGTTGGAGGTTTCCCCTTATCCTGAAAGATGAATGTCTGGTAACTCGAAGCTCTATGTACCCTGTACTCATTTGTACATCACTTCATTCATCGTCCGATATGACTTAACGTTGGAGGTTTCCCCTTATCCTGAAAGATGAATGTCTGGTAACTCGAAGCTCTATGTACCCTGTAGTCATTTGAACATCATTTCATTCATCGTCCGATATGACTTAACGTTGGAGGGTTTACCTTATCCTGAAAGATAAATGTCTGGTAACTCGAAGCTCTATGTACCCTGTAGTCATTTGAACATCATTTCATTCATCGTCCGATATGACTTAACGTTGGAGGTTTTCCCTTATCCTGAAAGATGAATGTCTGGTAACTCTACGCTCTATGTACACTGTACTCATTTGAACATCATTTCATTCATCGTCCGGTATGACTTAACGTTGGAGGTTTTCTCTTATCCTGAAAGATGAATGTCTGGTAACTTTAAGCTCTATGTAACCTGTACTCATTTGAACATCATTTCATTCATCGTCCGATATGACTTAACATTGGAGGTTTTCTCTTATCCTGAAAGATGAATGTCTGGTAACTCTATGTACCCTGTACTCATTTGAGCATCATTTCATTCATCGTCCGGTATGACTTAACGTTGGAGGTTTTCTCTTATCCTGAAAGATGAATGACTGGTAACTCTAAGCTCTATGTACCCTGTACTCATTTGAACATCATTTCATTCATCGTCCGATATGACTTAACGTTGTAGTTTTTCCCATATCCTGAAAGATGAATGTCTGGTAACTCGAAGCTCTATGTACCCTGTACTCATTTGAACATCACTTCATTCATCGTCCGATATGACTTAACGTTGGAGGTTTCCCCTTATCCTGAAATATGAATGTCTGGTAACTCGAAGCTCTATGTACCCTGTACTCATTTGAACATCACTTCATTCATCGTCCGATATGACTTAACGTTGGAGGTTGCCCCTTATCCTGAAAGATGAATGTCTGGTAACTCGAAGCTCTATGTACCCTGTAGTCATTTGAACATCATTTCATTCATCGTCCGATATGACTTAACGTTGGAGGTTTTCTCTTATCCTGAAAGATAAATGTCTGGTAACACCAAGCTCTATGTACCCTGTACTCATTTGAACATCATTACATTCATCGTCCGATATGACTTAACGTTGCAGGTTTTCTCTTATCCTGAAAGATAAATGTCTGGTAACTCTAAGCTCTATGTACCCTGTACTCATTTGAACATCATTTCTTTCATCGTCCAATATGACTTAACGTTGGAGGTTTTCTCTTATCCTGAAAGATGAATGTCTGGTAACTCTAAGCTCTATGCACCCTGTACTCATTTGAACATCATTTCATTCATCGTCTGATATGACTTAATGTTGAAGGTTTTCTACTATTCTGAAAGATGAATGTCTGCTAACTCTAAGCTCTATGTACCCTGTACTCATTTGAACATCATTTCATTCATCGTCCAATATGACTTAACGTTGGAGGTTTTCTCTTATCCTGAAAGATGAATGTCTGGTAATTCTAAGCTCTATGTACCCTGTACTCATTTGAACATCATTTCATTCATCGTCGGATGTGACTTAACGTTGGAGTTTTCTCTTATCCTGAAAGATGAATGTCTGGTAACATTAAGCTCTATGTATCCTGTACTCATTTGAACATCATTTCATTCATCGTCCAATATGACTTAACGTTGGAGGTTTTCTCTTATCCTGAAAGATAAATGTCTGGTTACTCTAAGCTCTATGTACCCTGTACTCATTTGAACATCATTTCATTCATCATCCAATATGACTTAACGTTGGAGGTTTTCTCTTATCCTGAAAGATGAATGTCTGGTAACTCTAAGCTCTATGTACCCTGTACTCATTTGAACATCATTTCATTCATCGTCCGATATGACTTAACGTTGGAGGTTTTCTCTTATCCTGAAAGATAAATGTCTGGTAACTCTAAGCTCTATGTACCCTGTACTCATTTGAACATCATTTCATTCATCGTCCGATATGACTTAACGTTGCAGATTTTCTCTTATCCTGAAAGATGAATGGTAATTCTAAGCTCTATGTACCCTGTACTCATTTGAACATCATTTCATTCATCGTCCGATGTGACTTAACGTTGCAGATTTTCCCTTATCCTGAAAGATGAATGTCTGGTAATTCTAAGCTCTATGTACCCTGTACTCATTTGAACATCATTTCATTCATCGTCCGATATGACTTAACGTTGGAGGTTTTCTCTTATCCTGAAAGATGAATGTCTGGTAACTCTAAGCTCTATGTACCCTGTACTCATTTGAACATCATTTCATTCATCGTCCAATATGACTTAACGTTGGAGGTTTTCTCTTATCCTGAAAGATGAATGTCTGGTAACTCTAAGCTCTATGCACGCTGTACTCATTGAACATCATTTCATTCATCGTCTGATATGACTTAACGTTGGAGGTTTTCTCTTATCCTGAAAGATAAATGTCTGGTAACTCTAAGCTCTATGTACCCTGTACTCATTTGAACATCATTTCATTCATCGTCCGATATGACTTAACGTTGCAGGTTTTCTCTTATCCTGAAAGATAAATATCTGGTAACTCTAAGCTCTATGTACCATGTACTCATTTGAACATCATTTCATTCATCGTCCAATATGACTTAACGTTAGAGGTTTTCTCTTATCCTGAAAGATGAATGTCTGGTAACACCAAGCTCTATGTACCCTGTACTCATTTGAAAATCATTTCATTCATCGTCCAATATGACTTAACGCTGGAGGTTTTCTCTTATCCTGAAAGTTGAATGTCTGGTAACTCTAAGCTCTATGCACGCTGTACTCATTTGAACTTCATTTCATTCATCGTCTGATATGACTTAACGTTGCAGGTTTTCTCTTATCCTGAAAGATAAATGTCTGGTAACCCTAAGCTCTATGTACCCTGTACTCATTTGAACATAACTTCATTCATCGTCCGATATGACTTAACGTTGGAGGTTTCCCCTTATCCTGAAAGATAAATGTCTGGTAACTCGAAGCTCTATGTACCCTGTACTCATTTGAACATCACTTCATTCATCGTCCGATATGACTTAACGTTGGAGGTTTCCCCTTATCCTGAAAGATGAATGTCTGGTAACTCGAAGCTCTATGTACCCTGTACTCATTTGTACATCACTTCATTCATCGTCCGATATGACTTAACGTTGGAGGTTTCCCCTTATCCTGAAAGATGAATGTCTGGTAACTCGAAGCTCTATGTACCCTGTAGTCATTTGAACATCATTTCATTCATCGTCCGATATGACTTAACGTTGGAGGGTTTCCCTTATCCTGAAAGATAAATGTCTGGTAACTCGAAGCTCTATGTACCCTGTAGTCATTTGAACATCATTTCCTTCATCCCTTATGACTTAACGTTGGAGGGTTTCCCTTATCCTGAAAGATAAATGTCTGGTAACTCGAAGCTCTATGTACCCTGCACTCATTTGAACATCATTTCATTCATCGTCCGATATGACTTAACGTTCGAGGTTTTCTCTTATCCTGAAAGATGAATGTCTGGCAACTCTAAGCTCTATGCACCCTGTACTCATTTGAACATCATTTCATTCATCGTCTGATATGACTTAACGTTGAAGGTTTTCTCCTATCCTGAAAGATGAATGTCTGCTAACTCTAAGCTCTATTTACCCTGTACTCATTTGAACATCATTTCATTCATCGTCCAATATGACTTAACGCTGGAGGTTTTCTCTTATCCTGAAAGATGAATGTCTGGTAACACCAAGCTCTATGTACGCTGTACTCATTTGAACATCATTTCATTCATCGTCCAATATGATTTAACGTTGGAGGTTTTCTCTTATTCTGAAAGATGAATGTCTGGTAACTCTAAGCTCTATGCACCCTGTACTCATTTGAACATCATTTCATTCATCGTCTGATGTGACTTAACGTTGGAGGTTTTCTCTTATCCTGAAAGATGAATGTCTCTTAACTCTACGCTCTATGTACTCTGTACTTATTTGAACATCATTTCATTCCTCGTCCGATATGACTTAACGTTGGAGATCTTCTCTTATCCTGAAAGATAAATGTCTGGTAACTCTAAGCTCTATGTACCTGTACTCATTTGCGCATCATTTCATTCATCGTGCGATATGACTTAACGTTGGAGGTTTTCTCTTATCCTGAAAGATGAATGACTGGTAACTAGAAGCTCTATGTACCCTGTACTCATTTGAACATCACTTCATTCATCGTCCGATATGACTTAACGTTGGAGGTTTCCCCTTATCCTGAAAGATGAATGTCTGGTAACTCGAAGCTCTATGTACCCTGTACTCATTTGTACATCACTTCATTCATCGTCCGATATGACTTAACGTTGGAGGTTTCCCCTTATCCTGAAAGATGAATGTCTGGTAACTCGAAGCTCTATGTACCCTGTAGTCATTTGAACATCATTTCATTCATCGTCCGATATGACTTAACGTTGGAGGGTTTACCTTATCCTGAAAGATAAATGTCTGGTAACTCGAAGCTCTATGTACCCTGTAGTCATTTGAACATCATTTCATTCATCGTCCGATATGACTTAACGTTGGAGGTTTTCCCTTATCCTGAAAGATGAATGTCTGGTAACTCTACGCTCTATGTACACTGTACTCATTTGAACATCATTTCATTCATCGTCCGGTATGACTTAACGTTGGAGGTTTTCTCTTATCCTGAAAGATGAATGTCTGGTAACTTTAAGCTCTGTGTAACCTGTACTCATTTGAACATCATTTCATTCATCGTCCGATATGACTTAACATTGGAGGTTTTCTCTTATCCTGAAAGATGAATGTCTGGTAACTCTAAGCTCTATGTACCCTGTACTCATTTGAGCATCATTTCATTCATCGTCCGGTATGACTTAACGTTGGAGGTTTTCTCTTATCCTGAAAGATGAATGACTGGTAACTCTAAGCTCTATGTACCCTGTACTCATTTGAACATCATTTCATTCATCGTCCGATATGACTTAACGTTGTAGTTTTTCCCATATCCTGAAAGATGAATGTCTGGTAACTCGAAGCTCTATGTACCCTGTACTCATTTGAACATCACTTCATTCATCGTCCGATATGACTTAACGTTGGAGGTTTCCCCTTATCCTGAAAGATAAATGTCTGGTAACTCGAAGCTCTATGTACCCTGTACTCATTTGAACATCACTTCATTCATCGTCCGATATGACTTAACGTTGGAGGTTTCCCCTTATCCTGAAAGATGAATGTCTGGTAACTCGAAGCTCTATGTACCCTGTAGTCATTTGAACATCATTTCATTCATCGTCCGATATGACTTAACGTTGGAGGTTTTCTCTTATCCTGAAAGATAAATGTCTGGTAACTCTAAGCTCTATGTACCCTGTACTCATTTGAACATCATTACATTCATCGTCCGATATGACTTAACGTTGCAGGTTTTCTCTTATCCTGAAAGATAAATGTCTGGTAACTCTAAGCTCTATGTACCCTGTACTCATTTGAACATCATTTCTTTCATCGTCCAATATGACTTAACGTTGGAGGTTTTCTCTTATCCTGAAAGATGAATGTCTGGTAACTCTAAGCTCTATGCACCCTGTACTCATTTGAACATCATTTCATTCATCGTCTGATATGACTTAATGTTGAAGGTTTTCTACTATCCTGAAAGATGAATGTCTGCTAACTCTAAGCTCTATGTACCCTGTACTCATTTGAACATCATTTCATTCATCGTCCAATATGACTTAACGTTGGAGGTTTTCTCTTATCCTGAAAGATGAATGTCTGGTAACACCAAGCTCTATGTACGCTGTACTCATTTGAACATAATTTCATTCATCGTCCAATATGACTTAACGTTGGAGGTTTTCTCTTATTCTGAAAGATGAATGTCTGGTAACTCTAAGCTCTATGCACCCTGTACTCATTTGCGCATTATTTCTTTCATCGTGCGATATGACTTAACGTTGGAGGTTTTCTCTTATCCTGAAAGATGAATGACTGGTAACTCTAAGCTCTATGTACCCTGTACTTATTTGAACATCATTTCATTCATCGTCCGATATGACCTAACGTTGGAGGTTTCCCCTTATCCTGAAAGATGAATGTCTGGTAACTCGAAGCTCTATGTACCCTGTAGTCATTTGAACATCATTTCATTCATCGTCCGAAATGACTTAAATTTGGAGGGTTTCCCTTATCCTGAAAGATAAATGTCTGGTAACTCGAAGCTCTATGTACCCTGTAGTCATTTGTACATCATTTCATTCATCGTCCGATATGACTTAACGTTGGAGGGTTTCCCTTATCCTGAAAGATAAATGTCTGGTAACTCGAAGCTCTATGTACCCTGTACTCGTTTGAACATCATTTCATTCATCGTCCGGTATGACTTAACGTTGGAGGTTTTCTCTTATCCTGAAAGATGAATGTCTAGTAACTCTACGCTCTATGTACCCTGTACCCATTTGAGCATCATTTCATTCATCGTCCGGTATGACTTAACGTTGGAGGTTTTCTCTTATCCTGAAAGATGAATGTCTGGTAACTTTAAGCTCTATGTAACCTGTACTCATTTGAACATCATTTCATTCATCGTCCGATATGACTTAACATTGGAGGTTTTCTCTTATCCTGAAAGATGAATGTCTGGTAACTCTAAGCTCTATGTACCCTGTACTCATTTGAACATCATTTCATTCATCGTCCGATATGACTTAACGTTGGAGGTTTCCCCTTATCCTGAAAGATGAATGTCTGGTAACTCGAAGCTCTATGTACCCTGTAGTCATTTGAACATCATTTCATTCATCGTCCGATATGACTTAACGTTGGAGTGTTTCCCTTATCCTGAAAGATAAATGTCTGGTAACTTGAAGCTCTATGTACCCTGTAGTCATTTGAACATCATTTCCTTCATCCCTTATGACTTAACGTTGGAAGTTTTCCCTTATCCTGAAAGATAAATGTCTGGTAACTCGAAGCTCTATGTACCCTGCACTCATTTGAACATCATTTCATTCATCGTCCGATATGACTTAACGTTCGAGGTTTTCTCTTATTCTGAAATATGAATGTCTGGTAACTCTACGCTCTATGTACACTGTACTCAATTGAACATCATTTCATTCATCGTCCGATATGACTTAACGTTGGAGGTTTTCCCTTATCCTGAAAGATGAATGTCTGGTAACTCGAAGCTCTATGTACCCTGCACTCATTTGAACATCATTTCTTTCATCGTCCGATATGACTTAACGTTGGAGGTTTTCTCTTATCCTGAAAGATGAATGTCTGGTAACTCTACGCTCTAGCTACACTGTACTCATTTGAACATCATTTCATTCATCGTCCGATATGACTTAACGTTGGTGGTTTTCCCTTATCCTGAAAGATGAATGTCTGGTAACTCTACGCTCTATGTACACTGTACTCATTTGAACATCATTTCATTCATCGTCCGGTATGACTTAACCTTGTAAGTTTTCTCTTATCCTGAAAGATGAATGTCTGGTAACTCTAAGCTCTATGTACCCTGTACTCATTTGAACATCATTTCATTCTTCGTCCGATATGAGTTAACGTTGGAGGTTTTCCCTTATCCTGAAAGATGAATGTCTGGTAACTCTAAGCTCTATGTACCCTGTACTCATTTGGACATCATTTCATTCTTCGTCCGATATGACTTAACGTTGGAGGTTTTCCCTTATCCTGAAAGATGAATGTCTGGTAACTCTAAGCTCTATGTGCCCTGTACTCATTTGAACATCATTTCATTCATCGTCCGATAAGACTTTACGTTGTTGTTTTTCCCTTATCCTGAAAGATGAATGTCTGGTAACTCTAAGCTCTATGTACCCTGTACTCATTTGAACATCATTTCATTCATCGTCCGATATGACGTAACGTTGGAGGTTTTCCCTTATCCTGAAAGATGAATGTCTGGTAACTCTAAGCTCTATGTACCCTGTACTCATTTGAACTTCATTTCGTTCATCGTCCGATATGAGTTTACGTTGTTGTTTTTCCCTTATCCTGAAAGATGAATGTCTGGTAACTCTAAGCTCTATGTACCCTGTACTTATTTGAACATCATTTCATTCATCGTCCGATATGACTTAACGTTGGAGGTTTTCCCTTATCCTGAAAGATGATTGTCTGATAACACTAAGCTCTATGTACCCTGTTCTCATTGAATATCATTTCATTCATTGTCCGATATGACTTAACGTTGGAGGTTTTCTCTTATCCTGAAAGATGAATGTCTGGTAACTCTAAGCTCTGTGTACCCTATACTTATTTGAACATCATTTCATTCATCGTTCGATATGGCTTAACGTTGGAGGTTTTCCCTTATCCTGAAAGATGAATGTCTGGTAACTCTAAGCTCTATGTACCCTGTACTCATTTGAACATCATTTCATTCATTGTCCGATATGACTTAACGTTGGATGTTTTCTCTTATCCTGAAAGATGAATGTCTGGTAACACTAAGCTCTAAGTACCCTATACTTATTTGAACATCATTTCATTCATCGTCCGATATGGCTTAAAGTTGGAGGTTTTCCCTTATCCTGAAAGATGAATGTCTGGTAACTAAGCTCTATGTATCCCGTACTCATTTGAGCATCATTTCATTCTTCGTCCGATATGTTGGAGGAAGTAAATTACAAAAAAAAAAAAAAAAAAAAAAAAAAAGAGTTCTTTTGCGTGCATTCAAATGACTTTCTGTACTCGCTGTTATATAAAATATTCTCAAAAACGTATTCTTACATGGAATTTCTGTTAAGTGATATTAAGTATTTCTGTATAACGTTTATTGTGAATAGGATATTAGCGATATTCAAATGTTTTAATGGCCTGTCGGTATGCAATGGCTTTTTATACCGTTCTCCCTGTATATCCAGGATATAGAGAGAGTAACGGCTTGGGAAAAGTATAAATGTTTGAAAAGCTAAACTTACGTAGGAATCTCTCTGAAATGGCTCGTTCTATAAAGTACATTTCATATAAGTTGTGTGTTTTACCAAGAAATGTTATACGTTAAGATTTTATCTATCTCTTATGGTCTATCAGTTATGCATGGTCATCCTGGTTGAGAGGACTTCTTAGGAAATTCCCAAAAAAAGGAATTGATTTGCATGAAAATGTTTTGAGGTTATGATGTCGGAGCCGTCCCAAAACGGCGTCCCAAAACATTAGGCGTCAGGCGTCCCAAAACATTAATTATCGATAAAATGTTGGTATTGTATTCTGGACTTTTTAAATTGTGAAATAATTATCAAAATAACTTAATAGGTTCTAGTTTTGTAGATTCTGGAATATACGCACAAATACACAAATGCTGCAGCAGTTGTGGCCAAGGTTTCTGGGAGGTAAGCATATCGGACACGCTCGCTTCGTAAACACTATAATGATTATAGCTAGATATCTGAAAGCTTCTGGATGTTTCGACATCTTAAATGTTCTGGAATTGCGCAGAAACTTTCCACGGTTGTATAAGTAAACACTCTAGCGAAGCAAGAGTGTATATCAGGCTGAGGGTGTATATGAGTGCATTTATGTTGCAACGAAAATCACTATCTACTGGGAGGACTTGTGACGTACAGTGACCACGTTACCGCAGGAGATTAGAGACGTCTTGTGTTCGACTCAAGAGGGGGCAAACCCTCTGAAGGAGGAGTGTGCGTAGTGTATATTCATTACGTAGCAGATCGAAGTGGGGCAGGAAAGCTCAATGGAACTTGAATAACATTAGGTGATAGTGGAAAGAGAGCGAAGCTACTGTTACACAAACTAGAAGAAGTCATGTACATATATATTAGGGATGGGTCCTGGGACATGAATTTGTAACTATTCGTCGTTAATTTGTCTCCATCTTAATCAGCCACACGTTCGGGCGTAATTTGGTACGGGATTTTTATAATTGAGATGGGATGCACGTTAACTTTTCGAAGACCCACGTCGAGAAGCCAGAAATAACAAATTCGTTGTATTTTGAGTTGTTTCTTAATGATTTTGCTTGGTTACATAAGAGTCATGAGATTCTTGGTTTCAAGGCGTTGTTCGGAATAAAGTTTCGCAGAAGTCAAATTTTGTAACTATTTAATTGTATTATTTAGATTACATTTTACTTGAACTTCCTTTCCCAGTCACTTCCAACATATCGATAAATTCTTAATTTGTTATATTTAAACATATTCAAACTATTATTTAAATGTTCTTGATCTTGCACCACTATTCATCACACTCACCATTACAAAACATCTCTATCTCCTAAGATTATTGATTTTCCGTAACTATCGTTACTCCTATCTTACTTTTGTGATTGGCCGATTTAATTCCACGACACAACACTACGTTATACAATTATTACTACCGCCAATCACACAATTACATATATTTTTATATCCCAAAACTACTGTTACAGTCCTCAATATCGGAGAGTATCCTCGCCAAAGTTACTTAATTCGGTTCGAGTGGATTCCTTGAGAACATCAATTGTCCATGGCCTATTATTGTACACTATTTTTAGATACCCCACAAGAATCCCGTCCCCTTCAGCTGCCGTGGTGTGGGCGCTGAGGACCCTTAGCACTCGTGGTGCCTCTGACGTTACCAGAGGAACCTCGGGCCGAACTGCGGAGCACCTACCGTCGGGAAGTTGTTCAGATTGGGTTGGACTCGAGGGGGCAGTGTGCTCCCGACACCCACGGTGAATTCGGTACCTCCGGCCAGGCTAAGGCCGCCCGGAGGGGTTAGAGGGTTGCCTAATAAGTCTCGGGTACTAGCCTGCAGAGCTAGTAGGTGTGCTAGATCACCAGGCTACGGCAGCCCGGAGGTGGTAGAGGGTTGCCTCATAAGTCCCGGATACTAGCCTGCAGAGCTAGTAGAAGGTGTGCTAGATCACCAGGCTACGGCCGCCCGGAGGTGGTAGAGGGTTGCCTCATAAGTCCCGGGTACGAGCCTGCAGAGCTAGTAGAAGGTGTGCTAGATCACCAGGCTACGGCCGCCCGGAGGTGGTAGAGGGTTGCCTCATAAGTCCCGGGTACTAGCCTGCAGAGCTAGTAGAAGGTGTGCTAGATCACCAGGCTACGGCCGCCCGGAGGGTGTAGAGGGTTGCCTCATAAGTCCCGGATACTAGCCTGCAGAGCTAGTAGAAGGTGTGCTAGATCACCAGGCTACGGCCCCCCGGAGGGTGTAGAGGGTTGCCTCGTAAGTCCCGGAAACTAGCCTGCAGAGCTAGTAGAAGGTGTGCTAGATCACCAGGCTACGGCCGCCCGGAGGGTGTAGAGGGTTGCCTCGTAAGTCCCGGATACTAGCCTGCAGAGCTAGTAGAAGGTGTGCTAGATCACCAGGCTACGGCCGCCCGGAGGGTGTAGAGGGTTGCCTAAGAAGTCTCGGATACTAGCCCGCAGAGCTAGTAGATGTGCTAGATCACCAGGCTACGGCCGCCCGGAGGTGGTAGAGGGTTGCCTCATAAGTCCCGGGTACTAGCCTGCAGAGCTAGTAGGTGTGCTAGATCACCAGGCTACGGCCGCCCGGAGGGTGTAGAGGGTTGCCTAAGAAGTCTCGGATACTAGCCCGCAGAGCTAGTAGATGTGCTAGATCACCAGGCTACGGCCGCCCGGAGGTGGTAGAGGGTTGCCTCATAAGTCCCGGGTACTAGCCTGCAGAGCTAGTAGAAGGTGTGCTAGATCACCAGGCTACGGCCGCCCGGAGGTGGTAGAGGGTTGCCTCATAAGTCCCGGGTACTAGCCTCCAGAGCTAGTAGAAGGTGTGCTAGATCACCAGGCTACGGCCGCCCGGAGGTGGTAGATGGTTGCCTCATAAGTCCCGGATACTAGCCTGCAGAGCTAGTAGAATGTGTGCTAGATCACCAGGCTACGGCCGCCCGGAGGGTGTAGAGGGTTGCCTAAGAAGTCTCGGATACTAGCCCGCAGAGCTAGTAGATGTGCTAGATCACCAGGCTACGGCCGCCCGGAGGTGGTAGAGGGTTGCCTCATAAGTCCCGGGTACTAGCCTGCAGAGCTAGTAGAAGGTGTGCTAGATCACCAGGCTACGGCCGCCCGGAGGTGGTAGAGGGTTGCCTCATAAGTCCCGGGTACTAGCCTGCAGAGCTAGTAGAAGGTGTGCTAGATCACCAGGCTACGGCCGCCCGGAGGGTGTAGAGGGTTGCCTCATAAGTCCCGGATACTAGCCTGCAGAGCTAGTAGAAGGTGTGCTAGATCACCAGGCTACGGCCCCCCGGAGGGTGTAGAGGGTTGCCTCGTAAGTCCCGGAAACTAGCCTGCATAGCTAGTAGAAGGTGTGCTAGATCACCAGGCTACGGCCGCCCGGAGGGTGTAGAGGGTTGCCTCGTAAGTCCCGGATACTAGCCTGCAGAGCTAGTAGAAGGTGTGCTAGATCACCAGGCTACGGCCGCCCGGAGGGTGTAGAGGGTTGCCTAAGAAGTCTCGGATACTAGCCCGCAGAGCTAGTAGATGTGCTAGATCACCAGGCTACGGCCGCCCGGAGGTGGTAGAGGGTTGCCTCATAAGTCCCGGGTACTAGCCTGCAGAGCTAGTAGAAGGTGTGCTAGATCACCAGGTTACGGCCGCCCGGAGGGTGTAGAGGGTTGCCTAAGAAGTCTCGGATACTAGCCCGCAGAGCTAGTAGATGTGCTAGATCACCAGGCTACGGCCGCCCGGAGGTGGTAGAGGGTTGCCTCATAAGTCCCGGGTACTAGCCCGCAGAGCTAGTAGAAGGTGTGCTAGATCACCAGGCTACGGCCGCCCGGAGGTGGTAGAGGGATGCCTCATAAGTCCCGGGTACTAGCCTGCAGAGCTAGTAGAAGGTGTGCTAGATCACCAGGCTACGGCCGCCCGGAGGTGGTAGATGGTTGCCTCATAAGTCCCGGATACTAGCCTGCAGAGCTAGTTGAAGGTGTGCTAGATCACCAGGCTACGGCCGCCCGGAGGGTGTAGAGGGTTGCCTAAGAAGTCTCGGATACTAGCCCGCAGAGCTAGTAGATGTGCTAGATCACCAGGCTACGGCCGCCCGGAGGTGGTAGAGGGTTGCCTCATAAGTCCCGGGTACTAGCCTTCACAGCTAGTAGAAGGTGTGCTAGATCACCAGGCTACGGCCGCCCGGAGGGTGTAGAGGGTTGCCTAAGAAGTCTCGGATACTAGCCCGCAGAGCTAGTAGATGTGCTAGATCACCAGGCTACGGCCGCCCGGAGGTGGTAGAGGGTTGCCTCGTAAGTCCCGGGTACTAGCCTGCAGAGCTAGTAGAAGGTGTGCTAGATCACCAGGCTACGGCCGCCCGGAGGTGGTAGAGGGTTGCCTAAGAAGTCTCGGATACTAGCCCGCAGAGCTAGTAGATGTGCTAGATCACCAGGCTACGGCCGCCCGGAGGTGGTAGAGGGTTGCCTCATAAGTCCCGGGTACTAGCCTGCAGAGCTAGTAGAAGGTGTGCTAGATCACCAGGCTATGGCCGCCGGAGGTGGTAGAGGGTTGCCACATAAGTCCCGGATACTAGCCTGCAGAGCTAGTAGAAGGTGTGCTAGATCACCAGGCTACGGCCGCCCGGAGGGTGTAGAGGGTTGCCTCGTAAGTCCCGGATACTAGCCTGCAGAGCTAGTAGAAGGTGTGCTAGATCACCAGGCTACGGCCGACCGGAGGGAGTAGAGGGTTGCCTAAGAAGTCTCGGGTACTAGCCCGCAGAGCTAGTAGATGTGCTAGATCACCAGGCTACGGCCGCCCGGAGGTGGTAGAGGGTTGCCTCATAAGTCCCGGGTACTAGCCTGCAGAGCTAGTAGAATGTGTGCTAGATCACCAGGCTACGGCCGCCCGGAGGGTGTAGAGGGTTGCCTCGTAGATCCCGGATACTAGCCTGCAGAGCTAGTAGAAGGTGTGCTAGATCACCAGGCTACGGCCGCCCGGAGGGTGTAGAGGGTTGCCTCGTAAGTCCCGGATACTAGCCTACAGAGCTAGTAGAAGGTGTGCTAGATCACCAGGCTACGGCCGCCCGGAGGGAGTAGAGGGTTGCCTCGTAAGTCCTGGGTACTAGCCTGCAGAGCTAGTAGAAGGTGTGCTGCTAGATCTCCAGGCCACGGCCGCCCGAAGGGAGTAGAGGGTTGCCTCATAAGTCCCGGATACTAGCCTGTAGAGCTAGTAGAAGGTGTGCTAGATCACCAGGCTACGGCCGCCCGGAGGGTGTAGAGGGTTGCCTCATAAGTCCCGGATACTAGCCTGTAGAGCTAGTAGAAGGTGTGCTAGATCACCAGGCTACGGCCGCCAGGAGGTGGTAGAGGGTTGCCTCGTAAGTCCTGGGTACTAGCCTGCAGAGCTAGTAGAAGGTGTGCTGCTAGATCACCAGGCAGCCCCACCGAGGTTTTCGGTAGTCTTCCCTGCGGGGTTGACACGCGTAAGGGGCGTATACACTTCCATACCGTCTTGACCTTGGACTCAGCGAGGGGGCTTTTAGATTCCAGGTATTGCCCTATGGAAAGAGCCCCGGAGTATCCATCGCTCCCGGGTAGAAGGAGGCCCGGGTCCTTGGTCCTACGGGTCCAGGACTAATGGGAGTAGAACCTCTGCATACAACTAAACCCCACAAGAAAAAAGCCGGTGAGGTTAGGTCAGGGAATCTGGGGGGCCACACACCTTTTGAGATTATTCGATTATCAAAGAAACTGATTACAAGTTCCCTGGGTTCATTAGATGTATGACACGTTGCTCCATCTTGCTGGAAATAACCTCTGAATTAGATATCATCCAGCTGCTTAACAAATGTCTTGAAGATACCCATATAAACTTCAGTGTCTACAGTCGTATCAAAGAAAATGGACCAACGATCCTGGAAGCTGACACCGCGCACCATACTCCAGCCTTTTCATCATGCAGTGGGATTTCGTGGATCACTTGGGGGTTTACAGCAGCCCAATATCTGTGTTTTGTGTGTTTATGTAGCCTGACAGATGAAACCATGCCTCATCTGTAAACCATGTTATGGAGAGAATGTCTGGACGTGGAATAAGAGTAGCTAATTCGTTTATCATAATCTGCTTCTTTAAGTAACAATGGCGAGGATACTCTCCGTAAAACTTCAGAGAATATGGTGTGACGTGTAAAAACATGTATAGATGCTGGTGGAGGACACTTCCAACATTTTCTGAGATGTAAATAGTGTAATGTAATCTTCCAATTGTGTATTATGTTCTCCCAAAGTTGTACGTGTGTGGCCTATTGATGTGGTTCAGGTTTATGTGGATCGCACTGTATCAAGCGAGTTTTATACAACACATTTCTTGCTACAGATCTTAGTTTCGGAGATGATATTGTCACCCAATTATCGGAAGGCACGACCACCTGACGGCTGAGTGAGGGCCGGGAGGCATTCGACCACGCTTACCCATTTATCTTGTAGCGCTAACGAGGGGATGGTTGGAAAAACCATCACTAGCCATCTCTTTCCCCTTCCCTGACGTCTGGAACCTTCGAGGTGATTTACTGAACCGCGAGACTTCCAGACACAGCAATCTTCCTATAAAAAGGGGCTGCAGTTGGCGATAGAGTCCAGTTCCTGGCGAGCAGCTGTAGGAGCGCCATGCTAGTGAACGGACTGGAAGACTGTACGTGCATCGGAGGAGTTGTACGTAATTTTAAGTGCAGAGTGGACCTGTGACAGACGAACTGGTGAATTTTAATTGCGTGCGCTACGTAATTCTATGTAATCGGCAAGTGTTGCAACTGTAACTCGGTGGAAATAAAGAACATTTTGAGTTTGTGCAATTGGACTTTTAATCTCACGAACTCACAAAGTCGCAATATTCTGTCTCAAGTTAAATGGTCCACCCTGTATATTGGTTTTTGTAGAAAAATAACAAAAAAACAGAAGAGAAAATTTGGAACACCGGCATTACGTCATTATTGGCCACTTATATATAAGTAGTTGAGCTTACTCCTTCAGTAACACCGCATTTATGGGTCATTCTTGGGCACATTTATAACGTTGGTGGCATTTGTTTCTACAAAACAAAAGACAAGGAAATAACATTTACTCCGATTAATGTTTCATTTAAATGAAAGCCACTTGGCAGCTTACAACTGGGAAACATGCATTCCGACCAGAGTATAACCCAGTTGCAGTTCGAGCAAACTTCGAGCTGGAACAAGCCCCGTTCCCCCTCACTATGATTAATGGCATCCCTAGAAGTTCAACTTGCGCTGTTTATCCATTTTATCCCTGTCAAATTTCAAAACAAAGCATTTTCCCCATCTCAACCATACAAATGAAAAATTCTCTCTCTCTCTCTCTCTCTCTCAAGCTCTCCCCGAGAGCTCTACGAGAATTAAATGCTGTAAGGCAGCTGAAATTGTGTCAAAATATCAAAATAGTAATTTTTATTGCTTCTGTACCTGTAATACTTCTCAATACCACGCAAAAATACTAAATATGAGCAAGAATAATTAATTCTCCAAATTTAGTCATTTATAAAACGTCATGAATCTTGTAAAAGATCAATAACCGCGTTCTCAGTACCAAACGTTTACTTCATCTAGTATATACAGGATGTTAGAAAAAGGTACGGCCAAACTTTCAGGAAACATTCCTCACACACAAAGAAAGAAAATATGTTATGCGGACATGTGTCCGGAAACGCTTAATTTCCATGTTAGCGCTCATTTTATTACTTCTCTTCAAATCACATTAATCATGGAATGGAAACACACGACAACAGAACGTACCAGCGTGACTTCAAACACTTTATTACAGGAAGTGTTCAAAATGTCCTCCGTTAGCGAGGTTACATGCATCCATCCTCCGTCGCATGGAATCCCTGATGCGCTGATGCAGCCCTGGAGAATGGCGTATTGTATCACAGCCATCCACAATACGAGCACGAAGAGTCTCTACATTTGGTACCTGGGTTGTGTAGACAAGAGCTTTCAAATGCCCCCATAAATGAAAGTCAAGAGGGTTGAGGTCAGGAGAGCGTGGAGGCCATGGAATTGGTCCGCCTCTACCAATCTATTGGTCACCGAATCTGTTGTTGAGAAGCGTACGAACACTTCGACTGAAATGTGCAGGAGCTCCATCGTGCATAAACCACAATGGGTATTTTGACATTTGTCTGCACGAATGATTTCAATTTACATTTTAAGAGAAATACTAAAATGAGCTCTAACATGGAAATTTAGCGTTTCCGGTCACATGTCCACATAACATATTTTCTTTCTTTGTGTGTGAGGAATGTTTCCTGAAAGTTTGGCCGTACCTTTTTGTAACACATATATTTCTCATCTTTCTTCTACATACAATTTCATTGATACATTGACATTTATAACAATTCTTTCACACAATAACAAAATGACTTATTCACATTTAACATACCCTTTCTACCTGCTTGCCTCGAGTCTCGGTCTCAATACACATAACTCCTGGTTTTCCGTGTATTGATAACCCTCCGCCCCCTTGTATACCTCGTTCTAGTTTTCTATCCCTTAATTGTTAGTTATTCTTCATCAATTTTAACCATTTCTCTCTAACTTTCCCCAGATATTCACCTATATTTCTTACATTCTATTCTCCTTTTACCAATAACATTTTTTTTTATTATTAATTCCTCCCTCCATCCCTAAAACTGTCCCACTTTTGTTGCCAAATTTGTTCTCTCCATATCTTTGTTTTTTTGCAATTATGCCAATCTGTATCCTTTTCTCCACACATTGGGCATTTCCCTGTATCCTTTTCATATCTATTTCCTTTCAAATTTCTAACTCCTGTCCTTGCCCAGGCAAATCCTTCTCGCCATAACTTATTACACACATCTATGTACTTCTCCCTCCCCCACACTGTCTTTATTTCCCTGTATGTCCTCAATGATCTTTTATCCCTTACACTGGTAAATATAACTTGGCTATCTAAATCTTCCAGCCATAATTCTACCTCTTTCCAAAAGCCCCTATAATAATACTCCTCGTTTCTCCAAATATGTCCCATACGTATCTGTTCCATCAGTTCCCTTACTTTTTGCGCCCAAGACTCTCCCCATTTGCTTCTCATCTGCAAAAGAAAGCATTCCTTGATAATATTAAGGGTATGTATGACTGAAATTTTCAAATTCTGAACTAATAATGCTAGCTTTTTCAAATTTACACCATAGGTGTAGTATAATGTAAACATGTTACAACCTAAATTTAAACCATTTTTCTCCAGCAGTTTAGAAATTATGATAAATTTTGTATGTTTTTTGTTACGTCACTAAAAAAGTCCCTTGCGACAAAATATTTTGAATTTTGGTCTAATATTTTAACCCTATGTTCATAATACACATACTTTTTGAAATTGCTCTGGGTTTTTCTGTGTCTCCTTTAGTTTAGGTCACAAAAATTTTTTAATTTACAAATATTCTTTTTTTGTCTAAAAAACTAAGTTTTGTGTTTGAAGATTAAAAATAGATGCTTATATACATTTCACAATAAAACCTAGGGCAATTTCCATTCCTCATGATATTCTGAACCTGTGTAGGAAATTTCATGAATGTAGTACAAAAACTGCATCGCAAGGAGCATTTTACAGGAAGAAAACTGCTGAAAATATGAACATTGAGAAAACAGCGATTAAAGATTTGATTGCATAACTCACATTAAAATCCACCAGGCAGATAGCTTGGACCCTCAGATTTCTTTTTCCTCTCCTCTGTTGCTGCTTTTTCCACCTTTTTCTTCTTTAGATGTTGCTTTTCTTCTGCACAACTTCGCTTCTTGCTTTGCAGGATACGAGTCTGATCTCGCTGCACTGAAGTTTTCCTTGCTGAGTCTACTACACTTTCACCTCTGATATTTTGCTGCAGCTCCAATGACTTAAGACTACCCATGTTAAACTCACTGATGCTTTTAATAACAGCAAGATCCAATTTTTGTTTTGATATGAAAACTTCCTTTGGGCACTTATTCCATATGACATGATGCAAAGATTCATTGGCATTCTGTGTTTTTCCTGTTTTGCACCTCTCTAGTAATGTTGTAGAAGCCAGCCTCTGATATATTGGCAACATTTTAGGAACTATTTTGTCTGAAAGCCTTATTCTTCTTTTCTTGAATTGAAAATTTAAGAACGGAAAACAGACAAAGAATGTGGATGTAGGCAAAAGAGGGCGTGACTCTGACAGAGTTTAAAGGCCACCGACATTTAAATAAGCATTTAAAAATGGCGTCCGGAGGCAAATTATGCATTTTTCACATTCGGGAATGTCTAAATTATTTTATAGAATTAAAATAAAAAAGTCGTTATTTTCACGATTTTCATGAAATTTCAGTCATACATACCCTTAATAATATTTCCAAATTGGCAACTCTGTATAGATATTTCAATACCCTTGAGACAATTTTAACCCTTGTTGAATGTCTTCCCAACTCTAATTGTGCTGTCCCATTGGGTGAAGCTACAGAAGGATCTGTTAATAACGTCCACCTCTTCCCATGCTTCATCCACTCCGCACATCTCTACCCCATGCAACATCTACTATGGCAGTATAGATCCTTTCCAGACATTTGACATTACTGTCAGGTAATTTCCTTAAACATGCTCTTACAATACTCATGGCCATTTTACCTTTTGCTACAGTCACTTTTTTCTGTTCAGTCCATTTACCATCACAGCTCAGTCTTATCCGCAAGTAATTAAATCCCTTTACGACCTCTATTTCTCTTCCATTTATCTTCCATTTTTCATATTTACGCAATCTATCACCTTTCTTGAAAACCATGATCTTCGTTTTCTTTCCGTTAACTCTCAACCCCCATTTTTGGCAATAACTACTTATTGCTTCAATTGCCCTTCTCAGCCCTCCAACAGATATAGAAACAACTACTAAGTGCATACAGTAAGAAAGAAAAGTCTTGTACTCCAGGCAGAAATTTCAATTCTGTCATTTCACAGGAAATATATGTTCTATTATGTGTTTGAAATTAGAAGGTGTTTGTCCTTGAGCGCTACTAGATGAGCAACCAATCGGAGTACTGCGGTGTTGTATAGCATTCCCCCTAAGTGGTGTGTGACGTGCGCCAAACTAATCAACCTCTAATAAATACTATACGCGCTAAAACAAACATTTAGATTTTGCAAAAACTTATCTATGAACAAGGAGAGAGTGGTATTTAACAGAAACGTAACAACCGATAAATAAAGAAGATACCATTATATTATAACAATGCATTGTGACGTAAGCACTGTAATGAATATCATTATTGGTTGGCATGTATGCGTGAACGTATATTTGAAATTACTCAGAACTGAAACGTAAACATTTGACATGACGTGGTAAAAGAAATATGTACTTTGAATAAGCCAAGGTGTTTGTTAAATTCGATGAGAGGAAACGATACACTTCTTGCTGCCCTGGTAGAACGTATCTGGTCACATTATATCTTTGTTTATGAATGGTTCATCATCTCTATTTATTCTAGAGAGTTCAATGCAGCATTATTCAGTTACTCTTCCATGAAAAAGTGTATCAGCTGGATCAATGAGACGCGATCCACCTCCCCCTTACTACTGCTACAACAATCCAATATAGCTAATGTGGGCTCAAATTATGTTATACCTGCACACACACATCAGTAACTGGAGAATACTACTGAGATGTCCTGAAAACACTGCAAGTCAATATCAGGCGTAAAACAGCACATTTCCGTGAAGCAGGGTATTATGTTATACCTGCACACACATCAGTAACTGGACAATACTACAGGGATGTCCTGAAAACATTGCAAGTCCATATCAGGCGTAAAACAGCACATTTCCGTGAAGCAGGGTATTATGTTATACCTGCACACACATCAGTAACTGGACAATACTACAGGGATGTCCTGAAAACATTGCAAGTCCATATCAGGCGTAAAACAGCACATTTCCGTGAAGCAGGGTATTATGTTATACCTGCACACACATCAGTAACTGGACAATACTACAGGGATGTCCTGAAAACATTGCAAGTCCATATCAGGCGCAAGAGACCACATTTCCGTGAAGCAGGGTGTTATGTTATACCTGCACACACATCAGTAACTGGACAATACTACAGGGATGTCCTGAAAACATTGCAAGTCCATATCAGGCGTAAAACAGCACATTTCCGTGAAGCAGGGTGTTATGTTATACCTGCACACACATCAGTAACCGGACAATACTACAGGGATGTCCTGAAAACATTGCAAGTCCACATTAGGCGCAAGAGACCACATTTCCGTGAAGCAGGGTGTTATGTTATACCTGCACACACATCAGTAACTGAACAATACTACAGGGATGTCCTGAAAACATTGCAAGTCCATATCAGGCGCAAAAGACCACATTTACGTGAAGCAGGCTGGATGCTGCACCGCGATAATGCGCGGCCGCATATTGTCAATGTTGTTGCTGAATATCTTGCAAAAATCAACGTGAAGTTTCCCTCACCCACCATATAGTCCGGATTTAGCCCCATGTGACTTTTTTCTATTCCCTAACTTGAAGAAACACCTTCGTATGAGGCATTATCCATCATCAGAGGCAGTGGTGAAGGCTGTGTACGCGATTTTGAAGGATCTCTCAAAAAATTGTTTCCAGTATGTCTTTGAAGACTGTCAGAAACGCTGGGACAAGTGTATCACATTCAGGGGCGACTATTTTGAGAAGGACCATCAAAATTATGAGGATGAGTAAAGGTATATTGTCAGAAAAATTTGTGATCATTCTTTATTGAACAGCCCTCGTGTTACATAATAGCAGTGTCCTTTAGTAATTGTTAAATAAAATGCAACAACTCGAAACACAATTACCTGACTAAGGCAATCAAAGCTACAATCCTCGACCAGAGAACATCAGACTGGATGCTGCATTTTGGATGGGTGAAAGCACACTCGGGCATATATGGCAATGAAATAGTAGACAGACTAGCAAAAGAGGCTGCTGGAGAAGATCGTGAAATACAATATAATAAAACACCTAAAGAAGTCCTGATAAGCATGCAGAGAGACACTAAACTGAACTCATGGCAACTACAATGGACAGCATCAAGGAAAGGAGCCATCACCAAAGAATTCTTCCCATCCGTGAGAAATAGACTAAAACAAGAACTGCCCATTTGCCTAGAGTTTACAGCAATTGTCACAGGACATGGAAAGCTCCGTTCATAACGTCATCGATTTGCTTTACTAGATAGCCCAGTATGCAAATGTCAAGAAGAGGACCAAACAGAAGACCACATAATATTCCGATGTCCAACCATAAACAAAGAACCGATATAATCAGGAAAATAAAAAGCAGACAATGCGCGTGGCCCATTACCAAAGAGGAACTTACTAACACACATCTAACATGTTTCGTCAAATTTGTTAAATCAATAAGCTTCACAGATTTAGAGTAGGCAAATGAAGCATAAAAAAATCAATAAAACTGCTCATTAATTGCAACTATTTTAATAAGAATATTGTAAAATGTTGTAGGAAACAGTACAAATACAAGACATGTAAAATCATTGTAAAAGTTGTGTATAATGTAAATAAAATAAGGCATGTAGTATTGCTAAGGAATGGGGCATGCCAGGTAAAAAAATTCAGCTTAATTAAACATAAGTTAAAGGTCTGTATAATTTCACCTGTCTTCTGTGTAATCTATATATAGCATACTATTATGTATATATCTGTTGTAAGTATTTCTTTCAGGACTCAAGAGCCCAGGACACGTCTATGTGATATGTGAAGCAGAAAGATAAAATTGTGGCTATTACGTTTATAAAAATCGAAACATTTGCATACTTTTCTCTCTCCGAAATTAGCTCGCACAGAGCAGTAATCAGAAAACCACTTACAGTACTGTACTTAGAGGAGGGATTTATCGTACGTATGCAAATAAAAGAAAACACTCATTAACTTCCTCCCGGGGATGCCTCATTTGGAACTTAGGTACAATAAATCATACGCTTTGATGCCAAATCCCATCCAAAGTAACCCTAATTCTTTATACAGACAAACATTTCTGGTTCACGAGACCTCACCACATGCATTTTGATGAACTATCAGTATATAATTATTGACTGGAATGCAGTATTTCCTCTTCCTACTATGTAGGTGCTAGAGAAAGTAAACATATATGCATTACTGCATAAATACGACAGGAAAAATAATTTATTTTTACAAAGTGTATTCAAATGTGCACTGCATATAGGAGACAGAGAAACTGTTTAACACTAAGTTCATGTTACACATAAGATGCAAACCATCTTGTTCTATTATGGTTCTTCTCTTATGAAAACCAGTTACTTCTTCCAAGGATGCTGTAACACAGAGGAAGACAGCTTCGAGAGTTGTGACGTATTCAGTCTGGAGCGAAGCGAGGAGTCATATGAAAACTTTAATTTGTAATAAAAAATCAAAATTTCGCGCCGTTATCCTGTAAGTTGGTAAGCGTGCTACAAACAGTGTACAGAATGGCCTGTAGGTGGCAGCACAGTGCAGAGGCACACATATCGTCGCAGTATCAGTATAAAAATGGCCGCCTCACTTGCGACTTGTACCAGGGAAGAACAGCGTCCTGTTATTCGGTTTTTGTGTAGTGAAGGTGTGAAACAAATGAAGGTTCAGTACGGTGATGCATGTTTGTCACAGCAGCAAGTCTACGAATGGAGTAGGAAGTTTGCAAAAGGTGTGACTTCAGTGGAAGATGCTGTACGTCCAGATCAGGCACAACGAGTTGTGACTCCACAGAACATTAAAACAGTTGAAGCCGTAGTGAAGGAAAGCCGCCGAGTGACACTGAATGACATTGCAGCATGTTTACAGATTAGTCATGGTCCAGCACACCACATTGTGCATGAAGTGCTCCAGTTTCACAAAGTGTCTGCAAGATGGGTGCCCCGGCAGTTGACTCCTGAAATCAGAGAACGACGTGTTGATGCTTGTGAAGAACTTCTTCGGCGCTTTGAACGGGAAGGTGATGGCTTCTTTGCAAGAATCGTTACTGGGGACGAAACCTGGGTTCACTTCCACCAACCGGAAACGAAGAGAGCGAGCAAGGAATGGCGCCATCCCTCATCACCAAAACCAAAGAAGTTTCGAACAGAACCACCAGCAGGGAAGGTTATGCTGACTCCTTTGGGATGAAAAAGGCGTCATTTTGGAGCATTACACGCCTAGAGGGACCACTGTCACCAGTGCATCGTACACAAATCTCATAGAACTGGCCATAGATGGCCTGCAATTACATCATAGCGACATGGATTGCTGTCAGCAGGTGTCTTTTTGCAACATGGCAATGCAAGGTCCCACACTGTCCGTACAACAGTTACAACAATCACAGACCTGCATTTTGAGTGTCTTCCTCATCCACCATACTCACCAGACCTTGTTCCTAGTGATTTCCATATGTTTGGATCACTCAAAGACGCAATGGGAGGAAAGAAGTTCCGTTCCGATGAAGTACACCACGCGGTACATGAGTGGTTGCACGGACTACCAAAGAATTTTTTTCTAAATGCAGTTATGTACTTTGTAAGCGCTAGAGGACTTGCATTGAGTGTGGGGGAGATTATGTTGAAAAGTGATACAGTTTTGTACCACTTCTGCAGAATAAATAATATTTTAAAAAATATTTAAGGCTTTCATTTGACTCACTCGTAAATGGGGCTGTGAGTACAGAATCTAGGGGTTCAGTCAGTCTAGCGTTCTCGATGACAACAATGTACAGATGTATTATTTTATCTTGACAGGAATCCTGCGCAGTAGGGATGAGTAGCAACTGTGGTGGGGATAGTGCACATATCGCCACAATGCGTCACACGCGTAAGATTACGCGAGGGGAGGGCGGTGCATAAGGTGTCTAAGAGCAAATTTCATTCTCGAAGCCAGTTTTGCAGCTCTTATAAACTAAGTTGTAATTCTTACTATGGTAGTACTCTCCACGCTTTTGTTGGATCTTAAATAGTACATAGACATTTGGAACAAAACCCTGTTCTCCTCCAGCAGGCATGATAACCAGCTGTCGGCCTTTCATTATCGCTGCAGAGTCCCTGTAACGTATTTCACTCCAGGCATATGGTCCAGTATGTGCTGTATTTATATAAGTTTCATCCATATAAACTATATAAACTTCACTTCGATATCTCAGAATATTTCGTAAATACTTAAGCCTTTTTGCACGTATGGTGCGATGTTCGATTAAAATTTGTCTGTCACGCTTAGAGGTTTTTTTTTTTTTTTTTCAAATAATCCTAGCTTCAAAAGAACTCTTCTTAATGTTCATACACTGCCTTGGAAGTCAGTAGAATTTTTAGCTTCATAAGCACTTTCTTCAAAGTTGGTCTTTGATGTTCTGTGCTTTAAAAATTATTCATAGTTCGCCTAACTACTTCTGAATTAAAACATCCAAATTAGATTTTGTGCATGTTCTTAATCTTTGTTTACTGGCATAGATAAGGACGCTGTTGCACTAGCACCAATGGCTTTTCTTTCCTTAATAACTCTCCTAAACTGCTTTCAGACACAATTGTTGCCTCAGATACCCTTCCCCAGATTTTTATAGCAGACCCAGACCATTGTTTCTTTTTTATAAATCTATGGATATTGGTTATTACTTCTCGTGTTTTTAAATGTAGCACTTTATTTCCTAGTGTGCTGCTAGGAGGCGTCATTTATAAATGCTCTCTTGGAACCAGGAGGCAAGTACATTTTGAAACAAGCTGTAGTGTTACCGAGTAGCTCTGCACGTGTTTAGTTGCTCGCAACTGGTACGCAACTGACCTGCCCTCCCCTCCAGTTGCAACCGTTCTGAGGTGGACTCGTCCAGATACCACTGCGCATCGCTCTGCACTTTTCAGGACAAAAAAATACCTCTGTAGCTGCCACGTACGTAATGGAATTGTTAAGTTTACAATGTGACGATTTATTGTAGGACAAATATACACACAAGAAAGACTTGGCTGATTTTTACAAGAATGTCCCCCAAACCAGATTTCCGAGGTTGTATTCACTTGTCACACGGACATTGTGTATGTTTGGCTCGACATATGTATGCCAACAATTTTTTCTGTTATAAAATTAGCTAAGTCCAAACCCCAAAGTACCTTGTCGTGTTACAATATAACATTCACGCTTCGATTACAAACTTCCCAGACATTACGTCCTAACATTGATAAACTGGCACAAAAGTGAATTGAGAAGATATTGACACATTGCTTCACTCACACTGTTTTTTCACAGTTGACATGTTTCAAGAGCTTTTGCTCTTATCATCAGCTGGTACTCGATTAGTGCAAGTTGTAGTGGATTCCTCTTTCTCCGTATTGTCAATAGATGGCGTGATGTATTTGTCAAAGATGTCCGGTGGTGGAGTTTCAAAATTTATGACTATGACGATTTTTGTTAATGAAGCTTTTTTTCCCATACGGAGAGGTCTATGGGGTGATTAACGTACTTTATTAGAGATGTTTCCAAGTTGATGTCATGTCTAGTATTCAAAAAATGAAAAGCCACTGCTGATTTTCCTGTTTCACCATTTTTAATGTTTCTTATATGTTCTTTGCTTCTGATGTTAATATTTCTTTTTGTTTTTCCTAGATAAATTTTAGGGCAAGTTTCACATTTGATCTCATAGACTCCTGGTTTTTCTTTGGTAGTGATTGAATTTTTGGGAGGGCCTTTTAACAAATTTCTGATATTAAACCTATTTTGAGGTGCAAGAATTATGTTGTGTTTTGAGAAGATTTTTTGGAATTTATTATGGGCTGATGGATAGAAGGTGAATTTTTCAAAAATTGTTTTCCCTTTTTCTGCTGTAGGTTCTAAGGTGGTGGTTTCTCTTATTTTTTTAGATTTGTTGAGTCTGTTAACTGTTTTGTTTACTAAATTTGGGTTGAAACCGTTGGCTATAGCTACTTTTTTATGTGTAGGTATTCTTCTTGATAATCTTTTCTGTTTAGTGGAAAGCTGATCATCCGAAATATTAAACTGTTGAAAAAAAAGTGTCGGGAAATGTCCAGGTAATTCTGATCTGAATGGGAGAACAGAGAAAACTACTGTATGCTTTTTTTATCTACTTTACAACATGCCTGGTCTTCAGATAAACTACGAGTTGAAGTTTTATATATTTTCTCATAGCACAGAGCCAAAATGTAATTGTTTATAAATTGTGACCAATTGTGTAGTTAAAGCAGTCAGCATTAATATTACAACATCCAAGATGTAAGTTCTGCTTACTATTACTAACCAATACATTTCCTGTGTTTCCTACCCGCACACATCAAACTATTCCTTCCCCTTCGACAGCAGTAATCAGCGCGGTGACGTCACACGCTAACCGGCCTTTCGTTCGCGAGTATATTTTGCGGTGAGACCTGCCAGAGCTGACGTCACACCCCTACAACCTGTCTTACCGTAACATTTGACGAACTCTTTTCACAAATTGTGAAAATCTTGATTTTCTACAACAAAAAAAACTCAAAGTAATTTGCACGACAAATAAAATGTATATCTTAAATTTTCTGGTATTAGCCTCAAAAGCTCTCTTCATTCTCAATAACGTTTATATTACTGGAAAACCAAAATAGTAAAATAAAATGTTATTTAGTTATCTCACAGAAATGTTGATCTAATTGAAATGAGATTTCAATCAATAGAACACCTTAACAATATACTAACAAATCAATACCCGTTGTGCCAATTTGGGGAGATAGAAATATTCGAAAATATTTTCCAATTAATTTGGGAGGCTGTTCTTAAAGACCATCCTCAGGCTTCCTTGAATAATTTACTTAAAATTTGTTGTTTAACCGATTTCACGTTTTTATTTGCACATCCATACATATAAACACAGCCTGCCTCTATGGCGCATATGGTAGCGTAACTACCTCACGTTCAAGAGCTCTTGAATTAGAATCGCAATCAGGGAGAGTTAACGGAATAAAAATGTTTCCAAACTTCTCCCTTATCCTGAAATATGAATGTCTGGTAACTCTAAGCTCTATGTACCCTGTACTCGTTTGAACATCATTTCATTCATCGTCCGATATGACTTAACGTTGGAGGTTTTCTCTTATCCTGAAAGATGAATGTCTGGTAACTCTAAGCTCTATGTACCCTGTACTCATTTGAACATCATTTCATTCATCGTCCGATATGACTTAACCTTGGAGGTTTTCTCTTATCCTGAAAGATGAATGTCTGGTAACTCTAAGCTCTATGTACCCTGTACTCGTTTGAACATCATTTCATTCACTGTCCGATATGACTTAACGTTGGAGGTTTTCTCTTATCCTGAAAGATGAATGTCTGGTAACTCTAAGCTCTGTGTACCCTGTACTCATTTAAACATCATTTCATTCATTGTCCGATATGACTTAACGTTGAAGGTTTTCTCTTATCCTAAAAGATGAATGTCTGGTAACTCTAAACTCTATGTACCCTGTACTCTTTTGAACATAATTTCATTCATCGTCCGATATGACTTAACGTTGGAGGTTTTCTCTTTTCCTGAAAGATGAATGTCTGGTAACTCTAAGCTCTATGTACCCTGTACTCATTTAAACATAATTTCATTCATCATCCGATATGACTTAACGTTGGAGGTTTTCTCTTATCCTGAAAGATGAATGTCTGGTAACTCTAAGCTCTATGTACCCTGTACTCATTTGAACATAATTTCATTCATCGTCCGATATGACTTAACGTTGGAGGTTTTCTCTTTTCCTGAAAGATGAATGTCTGCTAACTCTAAGCTCTATGTACCCTGTACTCATTTAAACATCATATCATTCATCGTCCGATATGACTTAATGTTGGAGGTTTTCCCTTATCCTGAAAGATGAATGTCTGGTAACTCTAAGCTCTATGTACCCTGTACTCATTTGAACATCATATCATTCATCGTACGATATGACTTAAAGTAACAGGTTTTCCCTTATCCTGAAAGATGAATGTCTGGTAACTCTAAGCTCTATGTACCCTTTACTCATTTGAACATCATTTCATTCATTGTCCGATATGACTTTACGTTGGAGGTTTTCCCTTATCCTGAAAGATGAATGTCAAGTAACTCTAAGCTCTATGTACCCTGTACTCATTTGAACATCATTTCATTCATTGTCCGACATGACTTTACGTTGGAGGTTTTCCCTTATCCTGAAAGATGAATGTATGGTAACTGTAAGCTCTATGTACCCTGTACTCATTTGAACATCATTTCATTCATCTTCCGAATTCATCGTCGAAACATGAATGTCTGATAACACTAAGCTCTATGTACCCTGTACTCATTTGTACATCATTTCATTCATCGTCCGATATAATTTTAACGTTGGAGGTTTTACCTTATCCAGAAAGATGAATGTCTGGTAACTCTAAGCTCTATGTACCCTGTACTCATTTGAACATCATTTCATTCATCGTTCGATATGACTTAACGTTGGAGGTTTTACCTTATCCAGAAAGATGAATGTCATTTAACCCTAAGCTCTATGTACTGTGGTCCCATTTGAATATAATTGCATTCATTGTCCGATGTGACTTAACGTTGGATGACGTAAATTAAAAACAAACGAACACACAGGCGCGAGAAATCGATTAATTTCTGAAAGTTTATTTATTTATTCTGGAAAATTTCCATATCAAATTCTTGGATGCAATGTTTACGTAGTAGAGAAGTAATTTGTGCTGCAATATAAAAGTCCTAGCCCTAGTTATGATTTATCCAAAGTTATTATACAAATATAAACATGTTGACTTACCAATAACAGGTAAATGGAGTTTCCACGGACACAAAGCCCACACAACGCGTGTCACGTTACACGATGTGAACAACAACAACACGGGAACACGGATTCACGTCTGCACCGCGACTGAGTTTCCGGACGCTTCGCGGCGCCTACATCGCTAGCGCCCCTAGCGGGAACAGCCTGATTCATGGAGCGCCCACATCCACGCCCGTCGGACCGCGCCGCAGAATTGCTATCAGGGATTCATCACTTTACATTTACTATTTAGTGCAAAGGTCCCTGATGTACAAGCCACATGGGAGTACAGTACATCCGTTTAATGGCGGAGAGTTAAAGCAGTACGTAGTATTGATGCCTGCTGCTTGTAGTAGAAGAGAGACTGGTACGGCGGTAAATGTCATAATAAACAGAGCACAGATTTTGATATCCGAAACAATTTGATACAAACAGTTCCTACACCTTATTATTTTGTCTATTTCGTGTTAGTCGAGATATATTTCTTTGTTTGAACATTTTAAAGGCTATACAGTCCACACATTTTTGTTAAATACGAGCATTTTCGCTCTTTCTGATTTAAATCTAACTTTTCTGTCACATATGAGTCCTATGGTAAATAGTCCTTCAGATAAAACTCTGTTCAGTAAAGAATAATCCCATTTTTTTTTTTGACAACGTACCATTACTCATCCTCATAATTTTTATGGTCTTTCTCAAAATAGTCTCCGCTGAATGTGATGCACTTGCCCCAGCGTTTCTGCCAGTCTCCAAAGACATGCTAGAAACCATTTTTGAGAGATCCTTTAAAATCGCCTCCGCAGCCTTCACTACTGTTTCTGATGGTGGAAAATGCCTCCCACGAAGGCATTTGAAATAGAAATGAGTCACACGGGGCTAAATCCGGACTGTAGGGAGGGTGAGCGCTGTACCTCACGTTGATTTTTGCAAGATATTCAGCAACAACATTGGCAATATACGGCCGCGCATTACTGTGGTACAGCATCCAGCCTGCTTCACGTAAATGTGGTCTTTTGCACCTGATATGGACTTGCAATGTTTTCAAGACATCCCTGTAGTACTGTCCAGTTACTGATCTGTGTGCAGGTACAACATGCTGATAAAATATTCCATGAATATCAAAGAATGAAATGAGCATAACTTTCCCAGCAGAAGCAACCACTTTTGCCTTTGGGGAGGTTGGTGATGAAGGAGATTTCCACATTGAGTTTTGTTGCTTGCTCTCAGGATTAACAAAATGTAGCCAAGTTTCATCAGCAGTGATTACGTTTGAAACAAACTCCAGATCTTCCTCTAACATCAACTTTTAACTGCATGCAGACATACATGCGAATGTCCTTTTGTTGGGGAATCGACAGTCTTGGAACCCATCGCTCACAAACACGTTTCATGTGTAATGTTTCTGTCACCAACGTGTGGGTGGCACCCAATGAAATGTTCAGTATTTCAGAAAGTGATCTTAAGGTAATTCGTCGATCCTCTCTCAGAATGGCAGCAGCAGTATTGATGTTTCCTTCTGTAAGTGGAGCACCGGGCCACCTTCCTTTGAAATTGATTGTCTCCCCTCTTTAATATTTTAAACCACATTCGAGCTGTGGTGTAGGGAAGAACAGACTCTCCATAGGCCTCCTGTAACATTGTATAGGCCTCAACTGAAGATTTGTTGAGACCAAAGCAGAATTTCAAAGCCGCGTATTGTTCCTCGCGTGTTACCTCCATTGCAGCGGTAGGCGATACTGGACATGTCTGAACTTGCCTGGTTCTAACAGGCGTGAATCAGCAGTACAACAATGAAACTACTACAGCGTGTTTGTTTCACATTAAGCTATAAGAATTTAAAGATTGAATTTTAGTGCAGCCCTCGTATATAGTAGCTAGTTTTAGGTTTGGCAACCTTGAATTTGTTTTACAGTAGTCTAGTGGCAAATCACTATCTTAAATAGGTTTTTCAAAATAAAATATTTAGTGCTTTTTATAATATGATTTTTGTATGTTATATAAAATGTCCCAAGTCATATAATTTTTCTTTTAGATACTTTAAATTTCTGTGTACATCGGTTATAAAAGTTGCTATACTTTTAAACTGTCTGTCAAGTACCTCGTAGAGAATAAATTATGTGTGAATATATTAAATTTTCCTTACTTTTGCAATTTTGATATTTAAAATTCCACAATAAATAAACTATTTAATCTAAACCAACAAAAATATTACCTTTTATTAAACATGTATTTAAGAATAGGTATGCAAAGTATCATACAAATTCGTTGAGAATTGCAGAAGTTGGATCACTTTGAAGAGACAAAAATGTTGAAAAACTGAAAGTGGAGAAAAATGAATTTAAAAATTTAGATAGAAATTACAATACTTTATTTACTTTGAAATCCCCATGCATCATTACCAGTCCATACAACTATCTTATTACCTACTTTCTCTTTAATTTGGTTACCTTTAGATCATTTTTATAATTTTTGTATCTGCAACAGTTTTTACCCAAAAAAAAGGATGACTGAATATTTTGCTGCAATTTCTTTGCATTAGGAAGCATGTTACGAGGGCTGTTTAATAAAGAATTGTCATAATTTTTACGGTCATAATTTTTCGCACTAAAATTCAGTCTTATTATATTCTGTTAGCTTAATGTGAAACAAACAAGCCGTAGTAGTTTCATTGTTGGTAATCCCGGTTCCCGCTTGTGAGAACCAGGCAAGTTCAGACATGTTCAGTATCGCCTACCGCTGCAATGGAGGTAACATGCGAGGAACAATATGCGACTCGAAGGTGGTTTAAAATGTTTAAAGAGGAAAGACAATCAATTACAAAGGAAGGTGGAAATGAAATGAAATGTGTAGTGTTTAACGCCCGCTTTTACTACATACGGCACCGCAGGCGATGACACTTATGATATGAGATGAAGACGGAGCACCGGTGGAATGAGATGGTGGCGGAAACCGCAGGTACCGGAGAAAGCCCGCCCCAGCGCCGTGTTGTCCACCACGAATCTCACTTTGCGTTCACCTGGGATCGAACCCGGGCCGCCTTGGTGAGAGCCAAGCAGTCTAACCACAGAGCCACGGCGCGGCTAAAAGAAGGTGGAAGTGTGCACTCCACCGTTGGAGGAAACGTCAACACTGCTGCTGCCATTGTGAGAGAGGATCGATGAATTACCTTAAGATCACTTTCTGAAATACTGAACATTTCATTGGGTGCCACACACATTGGTGACAGAAACATTACACATGAGACGTTTGTGCAGATGAGTTCCAAGACTGTTGATTCCCGAACAAAAGGACATTCGCATGCAGTTAAAGTTGATGTTAGAGGAAGATCCGGAGTTTCTTTCAAGCGTAATCACTGCTGATGAAACTTGGCTACATCATTTTGATTCTGAGAGCAAACAGCAAAGCTCAGTGTGGAAATCTCCTTCATCACCAACCCCCAAAAAAGCAAAAGTGGTTGCTTCTGCTGGGAAAGTTATGGTCATCTCATTCTTTGATATTCATGGAATGGTTTATCAGCATGTTGTACCTGCACACACATCAGTAACTGGACAATACTACAGGAACAGTTAATGCCAGAGGTTCTACTCCTATTAGTCTTGGACCCGTAGGACCAAGGACCCGGCCTCCTTCGACCAGGGAGTTACCGAGCTGTCCCAAAAGGGTGCCCGGCGCCTCAGTAAGGCTTTCCATAGGGCAAGGCCTAGAGACTAATAAGCCCTGTGGACTCAAGACGGGATGGAAGTGTATACTCCACTTACGCGCGCCAACTCCAAAATGGGAAGGCTACCGATATGACCTCGGTGGGGCCGCTTGGTGGTGTAACACACCTTCTACTAGCTATGCTGGCTAGTACGCGGGAATATTAATGGCTTCCCCCAACCCCGTACAGAGACGTACCCGATCTCCCACGGGTATCGGGAACCACTGCCCCGTCGAGTGCAACCCAATCCGAACAACTCCCTATCAGGGAGTGGCTCGAATGTTCGGCTCGAGGTTCCTCTAGTAACGTCAGAGATACCAGGAGTGCTAAGGGGCCGTAGCGTCCGCACCACGACAGCTGAAGGGGACGGATCCCCACCCCTACGGAGAATACTACAGGGATTTCCTGAAAACATTGCAAGTCTATATCAGGCGGAAAAAGGCCACATTTACGTGAAGCAGGCTGGATGCTGCACTACGAAAATGCACGGCCGCATATTGCCAATGTTGTTACTGAATATCTTGCAAAACTTAACGTGAAGTGCATCCCTCACCCTCCCTATAGTCCGGATTTAGCCCCATGTGACTCTTTTCTATTCCCTAACTTGATGAAACGCCTTCGTGGGAGGCATTATCCATCATCAGAAGCAAGGTGAAGGCTGCGGAGGCGATTTTGAAGGATCTCTCAAAAAATGGTTTCCAGCATGTCTTTGAAGATTGGCAGAAACGCTGGGACAAGTGTATCGCATTCAGGGGAGACTATTTTGAGAAGAGCCATCAAAATTTTGAGGATGAGTAAAGGTAAGTTGTCAAAAAAAGGTAGTTATTCTTTATTGAACAGTCGTCCTACATTCTCTACAATTTTTGTTATAAATTATGGCAACTTTGAATTCTGGTTTCTTTAGTTAGTAGTTACAAAGCTGTATACTCATTTGCCCATGTCTAATGGTTCTGGAGGAGAATATTTAAGGAATGTAATAGAATCTTCTTAATTTTGTTTCAATTTTCTGTTTTCAGTACCAATTATTAAGTTTTTGATATACAGCCATAAAGATACTAGTTAGAGAAAAACAAAACAGAAGAATGTCACTAAATATCGAAGTAACAGATCTCTTATAAATTACAGCAAAAATGTTTTGTTTTATTTATATAACTGTTCTTCGCATAAACTAGAATTATTACATATTTTCTCGGAGTATAGATTTAAAATGTAGCTCTTTATAATCTGTCAACAATTTTGTATTAAGTCACAGGCCGTAATTTGTGTTATTAAAATTATTTCCTACATTACTCTATTTCTCATTCGCGAAACTGTTTCTTCTTCCATTTGTGGCGGCAGCAGCAGCAGCACAGAGAGCTGTGACGTCAGACGTTCAGTGGGAGCAGTGAGTTGACGTCACAGCAGAGATAGTCGTCCTCCCCTGATCTACGGCGTTGACCCTGGCACACTAGTTGGGTGTCGACGTCTTCCCTAGCTTCGTCTGGAGCTATACCGATCGTTGTGCGGCTGTGCCAAGCTCCCGGAAGTGGAGGTTCTGTCGTAGAGGGCTTAGAATGTGTTCGTACTGGAAACTATAGGGTGACCGTCCATGTCGTTCATCCGGATCTTGTCACCCTCTGGGTCTCTCCATCCTCGTGTTTCCTACCAGAGGTCACGGTAGAAGCACCAATAACGTACTGGAAACGATAGGGTGACCGTCCATGTCGTTCATCCGGATCTTGTCACCCTCTGGGTCTCTCCATCCTCGTGTTTCCTACCAGAGGTCACGGTAGAAGCACCAATAACTGGATAGGCTGTTGTGCGGAACCCTAATTTACTGCGAGCTAAATATAGTGTCATCTATACATGTTTGCACTCGTCTCACCATATTCTCTGAAGTTTTACGGAGAGTATCCTCGCCAATGTTACTTATTTCGGTTCGAATAGATTCCTTGAGAACATCAACTGTCCGTGGCCTATTCTTGTGCACTCCATTTTTTTAGATATCCCCACAGGAAAAAAATCCGGTGAGTTTAGGTCAGGGGATCTGGGGGCCACAGACCGATTATCAAAGAAACTGGTTACAAGTTCCATGGTGTCATTAGATGTATGGCACGTTGCTCCACCTTACTGGAAATAACCTCCTCTCAATTCGGTATCATCTCCGTCAAACTTCAGAGAATATGGTGAGACGAGTACAAACTTGTATAGATGCTAGTGGAGGACACTTCCAACATTTTCTCTGAGATGTAAATAGTGTAATGTAATCTCCCAATTGTGTATTATATTTTCCCAAAGCTGTACATGTGTCCTATTATTGGTTAAAAAATTATGGCCTATTAAAATGGTTCAGGTTTATATGGATCACACTTTAGATGTTCTGTGGGCTACCATCTTCAGGAGAAAGGGATAAAGTAAAGAATCACAGCAGACTACAGAAACAAGCGGATGCCCCTAAGAGCCTACAAGACCCAACCGAACGCTGGAGCTATCTAGAGAGAGCAATGAACAGCCCTCTAGTGTTCGCTGGAAGTATTCCCTCCCCTCTCACGCTATCTGTCTGACAGCACTACGCCACGAGACCTAGAAACATACCTGAAAATGAAAAAGAAATGTAGCGCAAGGGAAATCGTGTTAGATAAGAAACCGACCAGGGAAACCCAAGTTCACAGTGGAAGGTCAACGGCAATGGAACCGGAGTCCTTCCGGTGCCAGCTTCATACGTTATGGCGGAGCCACCTGTTCAATTAATTTAAAGATGTGTTCCTTACACTTAATTTAAGAGCCTGCTCATCTTGCTATAAACAAAAGCGCCACATAGAGAAAACCTTAACAGACGGGAGTAACGTTCTCTACTCTCACCTCTATAAACTATGGTCACATCAGCGATCGCTCAAATCTGCCGTGAGAAAGTAAAAGACGCTCAAGGTCAACCACTGGCTGACGTCAAGAACAGGAAAAAGTTTCCGTGAGAAATAAACACGCATTCAACGACAGCTGACAACAGGAAGTGAGTTGGATTATTACCACAAAAGGGCAGTTTGAGACTGTAGTTCCAGAGGCTTCCAATTCCAGAAGCATCTATAAAAAGCTATGCAAAGCAAGAGTAGTCAGTCAGTGGTGAGTTAGCCATTGTCTCTCAGTTGTACAGAGCACTCTGGGGTTTCGCGGTTAGTGTAGTACATTCTAAACTCCGTGATAAGGAGTCGATAGGCCGTGGAACGGGCAGGAAGGGTGGAAGGGTCAGTGAGTATGGCTCCGGGTGAGAGATCACCAATCTGTCGAAGCAGTTCACGTGTAAATATTGGAGCTGTGTTGCCTAGCTCTGTGTTAGAGCTGGAGCTGTGTAGAGGTCAGCATAGTACAAAGGGTACACGCTACAGAACATTGCAGAGACGTGTCGAAGTGTTGCATTTGTATAAAAGAATTTTTAAGATGAACTTTGTCATATTTGTCACAATATCTTTTGAAAATCATAGTTTTGAAAATCACCATTAAACGGTGTGCAGTTTCCAGTTTTCTTTATTTACAGAAATATGGCCTGGTGCCGGTACATGGGGCCCGGCTTACATGCTACAATTAGCACGTGTGTATAAATTACTTATTAATATATAGTGTCTTTGAGGTTTTTGTATAAACCCATTCGGCGGCCTTATTTCGACCGCCGAGAACAGTTTATGTGAGTCTTTTTTATTTGTTGTTTATATAATTGTTTCTGGAGTTTTCTTTAAATAAATAACTATGTACATATGTACCTGGGAGTTTATTTCACCCCCTTACAATGGTTCACGCACCCACACACCCACACCCACACCCACACACACACACACACACACACACACACACACACACACACACACCTGTACACACGCACACGCACACTCACACGAAACTGTGTTTTCGCCACTATGTAGAGGTCCGGGCGACCCAGTTGCCGTGACTGCGGCCTCTGCCATGGAACTTGTGCGGCCTTGGGCCGGGGGATGCTGGGCGCGCAGTTTGGCGAGCCGCCATCAACTACAGCATCCGTATTCTCGCATGTTTGCGATGCCGCGGCTCGCCCCTGCCGATGTTGTAGATTTTGGGGTTGCTGTGCCTCTTAATGCGCGCCCAGGTGGAAGAGGCCCGTTTGAGTATGGCCTCGGGAATGGAAGGAATGCACGCTTCCTTGTGGATTTGTGCGTTGGTGGTGAAGAGAGGGGCGGATAGGATCTTCCTTAATGAAAGGTTTCGAATGGTTTGAATGTATTTTATGGTAGATTTAGAGGCGTTGGCCCAGGCCACACACGCGTATAGGACCACCGACAAGATGAAGGCTTTGTATAAGACCAGTTTTGTCTTTAACTGGACTTGTTCACTCCTGAAGATGAGGGCGCATAACTTTAATCTCTGCCGCCCTTTGTTGGCGGTATCTTTGATATGGGTGGACCAGTTCATGGTGCGTGACAGTGTCACGCCTAGGTACTTAACATGCTGACGGCAGTGCAATGTTTAACCACCGACCGTTAGGTCCATAGCCAAAGGGTGTCGCTTTGTGAAGTGAATAAGCTGGCATTTGTTCGGGTTAATTTTGATCTTCCAATCATGCAGTCATGAGAGGAAACGGTCAGTATACCGCTGCATTTCCAAAATAGCGTAACGATAACTTTTGTGGTGGTTGTAGATTGCAGTGTCGTCAGCATACATGGCCACTCTGCATCTGGCTTCCACAGGGTAGTCGTTAGTGAAGAGTATATACAGAAACGGCGACATGATCGCCCCTTGTGGTACGCCAGCCTGCATAACTCTCTCCTTAGAGGAGGAGCCACCCACCTGGACGTAGAAGCGCCGATTTTTCAAGAAACTGTGCAGCATAGGTGTTGCAATTTGGAGGCCGGGAAAATTCCGGTGCGACTTATAAATCAGACCGTTGTGCCAGCACCGGTCGAAGACGGCTTCTACGTCCAAAAATAACGCCAACGTGGAAGCCCCGTTGTTAAATTGCTCGGCGACGTCATCAGCTAGCCTTAGAAGTTGTAATTCAGTGAAATGGCTTTTTCTAAATCCAAACTGGGAATTTGAGAGTTTACTGTCCGAAACCTGTTTTTGCAGTCGAGAAAGTATGATTTTTTCGAGCAATTTACCAACAGTAGACAAGAGACTAATGGGGCGGTAGTTTTGCGGTAACGGTGCGCAGTTTTATATGGGTGCGTTATAAGTTGGTGATTGACAGTTGAAGGAGTGGGGAAGGAGAGGGGATAGCACCGTTGCCACTTTACTGTTCCTCACCACTTGCTAGACAACAAAGATGGCGGGTAGAGGGGAGGAGGAAGTTCGGCTGCGGTAATCCACACGCACATATTCCTAGAAGTTTGCGTACTGCAGTATTAAACATAAGACTTCCGTAAGACTTCTACACGTTTAAGTGAGCAATTACCTAATTACAGCATACGAAATCTTCGGAATTAACAAAAAATAAATGGTTAGCTATAGTTAAGATTTAGAGAAACAAAACTGCCATACCTGCACAGAATTATGCATTCTATTCCAACGGGAATACGCCGCTTATCTGAGTCACTGCTGTCATTGGTACCGCTTTTCTGATCGTTGTCGCCGTCGTCGTCGCCGTCTTAGCTACTGCAGTCTTCCACGGAAATTATGAGTTCTTCCACTTTCTTCCAAAACGTCTTCCTTTTTCCCATCTGCTAATATAACTTTTTTGTGTGAAAAACAGCATCTTCCCAATTTTAGCACTTATTTTTGCTATTGCTTCTTCTGTTAGTTTTGTAACCGATGTTATAGTGAAATCTCTATTGTTGCGCGCTACGTATCCCTTTATTTGGGCCCAAATCAACTCTATTGCATTAAAATGGCAATGGCAGGGAGAAATTCTAATAATTTTGTGGTCTTTTTCTGCAGCAATTTCATTAACTATATATTTTGGCAAGTGCGGTTTGCTTTTACCGGTTTAAGCAATTCATACTTTTTTAAAAGGTCCTGAATACGCACATATAATTTCCCTTACTTGTCCTTTAATTGGGATTTCGTATCCAAAAACATTTTTTGTGGTCTTCATAGATCATTTCTTTCTGTCTGTTTCTGTAGCACAAGTGTTTGTGGCAGCCAATAGTAACGATAATTAGCTAAATGTTAAAGTTACTCTGAAACACTGAAGTTGATCACTGAAACAGTAAAGTTGATCACTGAAACACACGAATTATGTTGCGAAAATGTAAAGCTAAATGTAAAGCGAAAATGTAAATGATAGGACAGTCGCTCTAGGCAAGCTCATCGGCCTTCTAATAAAATAAATGAATAAGGGCTTCCTATTTCAGAAAGGTACAAACATATAAAAATTCAAACGAATAACGAGGAAATAGCTAATCCACAAAATAAATAATTGACATAAATTACGTGTTTTAACGAAATCAACGCTTTCTATGTAATTGCCATTTCAGTCGACTGCTCTAACCAAGTGGGTTACTATAGCAACACGCTGGCAGAAATTAATTCCTCATGGAAGTTAAAAAAAAATGTATGTTCAAGCTATATACCAGTTTTTAAATCACAAGGGAGAAAAGAAAACGTTTGACGTCATGTTGTCATAGTAACCAAACAAATGCAAGGATAAGACGGGGTTTAACGGTCACTATATCCTCATCCTAGCTAACAGGTAGAGATAAAACATATGAATAATCCTCTACCTCTGCTGTTTGATTCACCATTCACTTTGTCAGTCTGGAACACACAGAGGTTTTATGAAGAGCGGTACAGAAAAGATATTACGGCAGCAATCGAAGCAATTACACTGAAAAGTTTTGAACAAATATTAACTGAACGCGTTTTATAAATTTTGGATTCGATTATTTACTGTGCATATTCCAAAATTTTACAATTTACAACTTTAGGCTAAATTTATTAGTCTTTACCTTGTTGCTACCTTGGCTTATATGACACCCTGGTCTTCTGTTCTGTTAGGTAGCTCTTAAACTCCATGTCTCCTTGTTACCTAATTAGTCCCGTTCGTCCCCCCCCCCATCTTCCTTTCTTATATTATTTACAATTATTTGTCTTTACCTTGTTGCTACCTTGGCTTACACGACACCTTGGTCTTCTGCTCTGTCAGATAGCTCTTAACCTCCATGTCTCCTTGTTACTTAATTAGTCCCTTTCTTCACCCTCATGTTACTTTCTTATATTCTTTACATTTATTTGTGTTTACCTTGATTCTATCTTGGCTTACATGACACCCTGGTCTTCTGCTCTGTCAGGTAGCTATTAACCTCCATGCCTCCTTGTTACTTAATTAGCCCCTTTCTTCCCCCTCATCTTCCTTACTTACATTCTTTACATTTCTTTGTCTTTACCTTGTTCCTACCTTGACTTACATGACACCCTGGTCTTCTGCTATGTCAGGTAGCTCTTAAACTCCGTGTCTCCTTGTTACTTAATTAGTCCCTTTCCTCCCCCCATCTTCCTTACTTAAATTCTTTATATTTATTTGTCTTTACCTTGTCGCTACGCTGACTTACATGACACCCTGGTCTTCTGCTCTGCCAGGTACTTCTTAACCTCCATGTCTCCTTGTTACTTAATTAGCCTCTTTTCTCATCCCATCTTCCTTACTTACATTCTTTACATTTCTTTGTCTTTACCTTGTTGCTACCTTGACTTATATGACACCCTGGTCTTCTGCTCTACCAGGTAGCATGCTGGTAAATCATTATGAAGTCGCCACCCAGTCCGAGAAAGCTCTGGTCGTTTCTTTGCAATGTGCTTCCTCAGTGTAGTCAATACTGACGTGTAGTATGCTGCTGTAACAGTAGTGTGAGGGGGAACTGCATGCTGGTAAATCATGATGAAGTCGTCACACAGTCCGAGAAAGCTCTGGTCGTTTCTTTGCAAAGTGCTTCCTCAGTGTAGCCAATACTGACGTGTAGTATGCTGCTGTAACAGTAGCGTGAGGGGGAACTGCATGCTGATAAATCATTACGAAGTCGTCACCCAGTCCGAGTAAGCTCTGGTCTCTTCTCTGCAATGTACTTCCTCAGTGTAGCCAATACTGACGTGTAGTATGCTGCTGTAACAGTAGTGTGAGGGGCAACTGCATGCTGGTAAATCATTATGAAGTCGTCACCCAGTCCGAGAAAGCTCTGGTCGTTTCTTTGTAATGTACTTCCTCAGTGTAGTCAATACTGACGTGTAGTATGCTGCTGTAACAGTAGTGTGAGGGGGAACTGCATGCTGGTAAATCATGATGAAGTCGTCACCCAGTCCGAGAAAGCTCTGGTCGTTTCTTTGTACTGTGCTTCCTCAGTGTAGCCAATACTGACGTGTAGTGTGCTGCTGGAACAGTAGTGTGAGGGGGAACTGCATGCTGGTAAATCATTATGAAGTCCCCACCCAGTCCGAGTAAGCTCTGGTCGCTTCTTTGCAATGTACTTCCTCAGTGTAGCCAATACTGACGTGTAGTGTGCTGCTGGAACAGTAGTGTGAGGGGGAACTGCATGCTGGTAAATCATTATGAAGTCCCCACCCAGTCCGAGTAAGCTCTGGACGTTTCTTTACAATGTGCTTCCTCAGTGTAGCCAATACTGACGTGTAGTGTGCTGCTGTAACAGTAGTGTTAGGGGGAACTGCATGCTGGTAAATCATTATGAAGTCTCCACCCAGTCCGAGTAAGCTCTGGTCGCTTCTTTACAATGTGCTTCCTAAGTGTAGCCAATACTGACGTGTAGAATGCTGCTTTAACAGTAGTGTGAGGGAGAACTGCATGCTGGTATATCTTGATGAAGTCGCCACCAAGTCCGAGAAAGCTCTGGTCGTTTCTTTGCTATGTGCTTCCTCAGTGTAGCCAATACTGACGTGTAGTATGCTGCTGTAACAGTAGTGTGTGGGGGAACTGCATGCTGGTTAATCATTATGAAGTCGTCACCCAGTCCGAGAAAGCTCTGGTCGTTTCTTTGCAATGTGCTTCCTCAGTGTAGCCAATACTGACGTGTAGTATGCTGCTGTAACAGTAGTGTGAGGGGGAACTGTATGCTGGTAAATCATGATGAAGTCGCCACCCAGTCCGAGAAAGCTCTGGTCGTTCCTTTGCAATGTGCTTCCTCAGTGTAGTCAATACTATCGTGTAGTATGTTGCTGTAACAGCAGTGTGAGGGGGAACTGCATGCTGGTAAATCATGATGAAGTCGCCACCCAGTCCGAGAAAGTTCTGGTCGTTTCTTGGCAATGTAATTCCTCGGTGTCGCCAATACTGACGTGTAGCGTGCTGCTGTAACAGTAGTGTGAGGGGGAACTGCATGCCGGTAGATCATGATGAAGTCGCCACCCAGTCCGTGAAAGCTCTGGTCGTTTCTTTGCAATTTGCTTCCTCAATGTAGTCAATACTTACGTGTAGTATGCTGCTGTAACAGTAGTGTAAGGCGGAACTGCATGCTGGTAAATCATAATGAAGTCGCCTCCCAGGCCGAAAAAGCTCTGGTCGCTTCTTTGCAATCTGCTTCTTCAGTGTAGTCAATATTGACGTGTAGTATGCTGCTGTAACAGTAGTGTGAGGGGGAACTGTATGCTGGTAAATCATGATGAAGTCGCCACCCAGTCCGAGAAAGCTCTGGTCGTTCCTTTGCAATGTGCTTCCTCAGTGAAGTCAATACTAACGTGTAGTATGTTGCTGTAACAGCAGTGTGAGGGGGAACTGCATGCTGGTACATCATTATGAAGTCGTCACCCAGTCCGAGAAAGCTCTGGTCGTTTCTTTGTAATGTACTTCCTCAGTGTAGTCAATACTGACGTGTAGTATGCTGCTGTAACAGTAGTGTGAGGGGGAACTGCATGCTGGTAAATCATGATGAAGTCGTCACCCAGTCCGAGAAAGCTCTGGTCGTTTCTTTGTAATGTGCTTCCTCAGTGTAGCCAATACTGACGTGTAGTATGCTGCTGTAACAGTAGTCTGAGGGGGGAACTGCATGCTGGTAAATCATTATGAAGTCTCCACCCAGTTCGAGAAAGCTCTGGTCGTTTCCTTGCAATGTGCTTCCTCAGTGTAGCCAAAACAGACGTGTAGTATGTTGCTGTAACAGTAATGTGAGGGGGAACTGCATGCTGGTAAATCATTATGAAGTCCCCACCCAGTCCGAGTAAGCTCTGGTCGCTTCTTTGCAATGTACTTCCTCAGTGTAGCCAATACTGACGTGTAGTGTGCTGCTGGAACAGTAGTGTGAGGGGGAACTGCATGCTGGTAAATCATTATGAAGTCCCCACCCAGTCCGAGTAAGCTCTGGACGTTTCTTTACAATGTGCTTCCTCAGTGTAGCCAATACTGACGTGTAGTGTGCTGCTGTAACAGTAGTGTTAGGGGGAACTGCATGCTGGTAAATCATTATGAAGTCTCCACCCAGTCCGAGTAGGCTCTGGTCGCTTCTTTACAATGTGCTTCCTCAGTGTAGCCAATACTGACGTGTAGAATGCTGCTTTAACAGTAGTGTGAGGGAGAACTGCATGCTGGTATATCTTGATGAAGTCGCCACCAAGTCCGAGAAAGCTCTGGTCGTTTCTTTGCTATGTGCTTCCTCAGTGTAGCCAATACTGACGTGTAGTATGCTGCTGTAACAGTAGTGTGAGGGGGAACTGTATGCTGGTAAATCATGATGAAGTCGCCACCCAGTCCGAGAAAGCTCTGGTCGTTCCTTTGCAATGTGCTTCCTCAGTGTAGTCAATACTATCGTGTAGTATGTTGCTGTAACAGCAGTGTGAGGGGGAACTGCATGCTGGTAAATCATGATGAAGTCGCCACCCAGTCCGAGAAAGTTCTGGTCGTTTCTTGGCAATGTACTTCCTCGGTGTAGCCAATACTGACGTGTAGTATGCTGCTGTAACAGTAGTGTGAGGGGGAACTGCATGCTGGTAGATCATGATGAACTTGCCACCCAGTCCGTGAAAGCTCTGGTCGTTTCTTTGCAATGTGCTTCCTCAATGTAGTCAATACTTACGTGTAGTATGCTGCTGTAACAGTAGTGTAAGGCGGAACTGCATGCTGGTAAATCATGATGAAGTCGCCACCCAGACCGAAAAAGCTCTGGTCGCTTCTTTGCAATCTGCTTCTTCAGTGTAGTCAATACTGACGTGTAGTATGCTGCTGTAACAGTAGTGTGTGGGGGAACTGCATGCTGGTTAATCATTATGAAGTCGTCACCCAGTCCGAGAAAGCTCTGGTCGGTTCTTTGCAATGTGCTTCCTCAGTGTAGCCAATATTGACGTGTAGTATGCTGCTGTAACAGTAGTGTGAGGGGGAACTGTATGCTGGTAAATCATGATGAAGTCGCCACCCAGTCCGAGAAAGCTCTGGTCGTTCCTTTGCAATGTGCTTCCTCAGTGTAGTCAATACTAACGTGTAGTATGTTGCTGTAACAGCAGTGTGAGGGGGAACTGCATGCTGGTAGATCATGATGAAGTCGCCACCCAGTCCGAGAAAGTTCTGGTCGTTTCTTGGCAATGTACTTCCTCGGTGTAGCCAATACTGACGTGTAGTATGCTGCTGTAACAGTAGTGTGAGGGGGAACTGCATGCTGGTAGATCATGATGAAGTCGCCACCCAGTCCGTGAAAGCTCTGGTCGGTTCTTTGCAATGTGCTTCCTCAATGTAGTCAATACTTACGTGTAGTATGCTGCTGTAACAGTAGTGTAAGGCGGAACTACATGCTGGTAAATCATAATGAAGTCGCCACCCAGGCCAAAAAGCTCTGGTCGCTTCTTTGCAATCTGCTTCTTCAGTGTAGTCAATACTGACGTGTAGTATGTTGCTGTAACAGTAGTGTGAGGGGGAACTGCATGCTGGTAAATCATGATGAAGTCGTCACCCAGGCCGAGAAAGCTCTGGTCGTTTCTTTCCAAAGTACTTCCTCAGTGTAGCCAATACTGACGCGTAGTATGCTGCTGTAACAGTAGTGTGAGGGGGAACTGCATGCTGGTAAATCATGATGAAATCGTCACACAGTCTGAGAAAGCTCTGGTCGTTTCTTTGTAATGTGCTTCCTCAGTGAAGCCAATACTGACGTGTAGTATGCTGCTGTAACAGTAGTGTGAGGGGGAACTGCATGCTGGTAAATCATGATGAAGTCGTCACACAGTCCGAGAAAGCTCTGGTCGTTTCTTTGCAATTTGCTTCCTCAGTGCAGCCAATACTGACGTGTAGTATGCTGCTGTAACAGTAGTGTGAGGGGGAACTGCATGCTGGTAAATCATGATGAAGTCGTCACACAGTCCGAGAAAGCTCTGGTCGTTTCTTTGCAATGTGCTTCCTCAGTGTATCCAAAACAGACGTGTAGTATGTTGCTGTAACAGTAGTGTGAGGGGGAACTGCATGCTGGTAAATCATTATGAAGTCCCCACCCAGTCCGAGTAAGCTCTGGTCGCTTCTTTGCAATGTACTTCCTCAGTGAAGCCAATACTGACGTGTAGTGTGCTGCTGGAACAGTAGTGTGAGGGGGAACTGCATGCTGGTAAATCATTATGAAGTCCCCACCCAGTCCGAGTAAGCTCTGGACGTTTCTTTACAATGTGCTTCCTCAGTGTAGCCAATACTGACGTGTAGTGTGCTGCTGTAACAGTAGTGTGAGGGGGAACTGCATGCTGGTAAATCATTATGAAGTCTCCACCCAGTCCGAGTAAGCTCTGGTCGCTTCTTTACAATGTGCTTCCTCAGTGTAGCCAATACTGACGTGTAGAATGCTGCTTTAACAGTAGTGTGAGGGAGAACTGCATGCTGGTATATCTTGATGAAGTCGCCACCAAGTCCGAGAAAGCTCTGGTCGTTTCTTTGCTATGTGCTTCCTCAGTGTAGCCAATACTGACGTGTAGTATGCTGCTGTAACAGTAGTGTGTGGGGGAACTGCATGCTGGTTAATCATTATGAAGTCGTCACCCAGTCCGAGAAAGCTCTGGTCGTTTCTTTGCAATGTGCTTCCTCAGTGTAGCCAATATTGACGTGTAGTATGCTGCTGTAACAGTAGTGTGAGGGGGAACTGTATGCTGGTAAATCATGGTGAAGTCTCCACCCAGTCCGAGAAAGCTCTGGTCGTTCCTTTGCAATGTGCTTCCTCAGTGTAGTCAATACTATCGTGTAGTATGTTGCTGTAACAGCAGTGTGAGGGGGAACTGCATGCTGGAAAATCATGATGAAGTCGCCACCGAGTCCGAGAAAGTTCTGGTCGTTTCTTGGCAATGTACTTCCTCGCTGTAGCCAATACTGACGTGTAGTATACTGCTGTAACAGTAGTGTGAGGGGGAACTGCATGCTGGTAGATCATGATGAAGTCGCCACCCAGTCCGTGAAAGCTCTGGTCGTTTCTTTGCAATGTGCTTCCTCAATGTAGTCAATACTTACGTGTAGTATGCTGCTGTAACAGTAGTGTAAGGCGGAACTGCATGCTGGTAAATCATAATGAAGTCGCCACCCAGGCCGAAAAAGCTCTGGTCGCTTCTTTGCAATCTGCTTCTTCAGTGTAGTCAATACTGACGTGTAGTATGCTGCTGTAACAGTAGTGTGTGGGGGAACTGCATGCTGGTTAATCATTATGAAGTCGTCACCCAGTCCGAGAAAGCTCTGGTCGTTTCTTTGCAATGTGCTTCCTCAGTGTAGCTAATATTGACGTGTAGTATGCTGCTGTAACAGTAGTGTGAGGGGTAACTGTATGCTGGTAAATCATGATGAAGTAGCCACCTAGTCCGAGAAAGCTCTGGTCGTTCCTTTGCAATGTGCTTCCTCAGTGTAGTCAATACTAACGTGTAGTATGTTGCTGTAACAGCAGTGTGAGGGGGAACTGCATGCTGGTAAATCATGATGAAGTCGCCACCCAGTCCGAGAAAGTTCTGGTCGTTTCTTGGCAATGTACTTCCTCGGTGTAGCCAATACTGACGTGTAGTATGCCATTGTAACAGTAGTGTGAGGGGGAACTGCATGCTGGTAGATCATGATGAAGTCGCCACCCAGTGCGTGAAAGCTCCGGTCGTTTCTTTGCAATGTGCTTCCTCAATGTAGTCAATACTTACGTGTAGTATGCTGCTGTAACAGTAGTGTAAGGCGGAACTGCATGCTGGTAAATCATAATGAAGTTGCCACCCAGGCCAAAAAGCTCTGGTCGCTTCTTTGCAATCTGCTTCTTCAGTGTAGTCAATACTGACGTGTAGTATGTTGCTGTAACAGTAGTGTGAGGGGGAACTGCATGCTGGTAAATCATGATGAAGTCGTCACCCAGGCCGAGAAAGCTCTGGTCGTTTCTTTGCAAAGTACTTCCTCAGTGTAGCCAATACTGACGCGTAGTATGCTGCTGTAACAGTAGTGCGAGGGGGAACTGCATGCTGGTAAATCATGATGAAGTCGTCACACAGTCTGAGAAAGCTCTGGTCGTTTCTTTGTAATGTGCTTCCTCAGTGAAGCCAATACTGACGTGTAGTATGCTGCTGTAACAGTAGTGTGAGGGGGAACTGCATGCTGGTAAATCATGATGAAGTCGTCACACAGTCCGAGAAAGCTCTGGTCGTTTCTTTGCAATTTGCTTCCTCAGTGTAGCCAATACTGACGTGTAGTATGCTGCTGTAACAGTAGTGTGAGGGGGAACTGCATGCTGGTAAATCATGATGAAGTCGTCACACAGTCCGAGAAAGCTCTGGTCGTTTCTTTGCAATTTGCTTCCTCAGTGTAGCCAATACTGACGTGTAGTATGCTGCTGTAACAGTAGTGTGAGGGGGAACTGCATGCTGGTAAATCATGATGAAGTCGCCACCCAGTCCGAGAAAGCTCTGGTCGCTTCTTTGCAATGTGCTTCTTCAGTCTAGTCAATACTGGCGTGTAGTATGCTGCTGTAACAGTAGTGTGAGGGGGAACTGCATGCTGGTAAATCATGATGAAGTCGCCACCCAGTCCGAGAAAGCTCTGGTCGTTTCTTTGCAAAGTACTTCCTCAGTGTAGCCAATACTGACGTGTAGTATGCTGCTGTAACAGAAGTGTGAGGGGGAACTGCATGCTGGTAAATCATGATGAAGTCGTCACACAGTCTGAGAAAGCTCTGGTCGTTTCTTTGTAATGTGCTTTCTCAGTGAAGCCAATACTGACGTGTAGTATGCTGCTGTAACAGTAGTGTGAGGGGGAACTGCATGCTGGTAAATCATGATGAAGTCGTCACACAGTCCGAGAAAGCTCTGGTCGTTTCTTTGCAATTTGCTTCCTCAGTGTAGCCAATACTGACGTGTAGTATGCTGCTGTAACAGTAGTGTGAGGGGGAACTGCATGCTGGTAAATCATGATGAAGTCGCCACCCAGTCCGAGAAAGCTCTGGTCGCTTCTTTGCAATGTGCTTCTTCAGTCTAGTCAATACTGGCGTGTAGTATGCTGCTGTAACAGTAGTGTGAGGGGGAACTGCATGCTGGTAAATCATGATGAAGTCGTCACCCAGGCCGAGAAAGCTCTGGTCGTTTCTTTGCAAAGTACTTCCTCAGTGTAGCCAATACTGACGTGTAGTATGCTGCTGTAACAGAAGTGTGAGGGGGAACTGCATGCTGGTAAATCATGATGAAGTCGTCACACAGTCTGAGAAAGCTCTGGTCGTTTCTTTGTAATGTGCTTTCTCAGTGAAGCCAATACTGACGTGTAGTATGCTGCTGTAACAGTAGTGTGAGGGGGAACTGCATGCTGGTAAATCATGATGAAGTCGTCACCCAGTCCGAGAAAGCTCTGGTCGTTTCTTTGCAATTTGCTTCCTCAGTGTAGCCAATACTGACGTGTAGTATGCTGCTGTAACAGTAGTGTGAGGGGGAACTGCATGCTGGTAAATCATGATGAAGTCGTCACACAGTCCGAGAAAGCTCTGGTCGTTTCTTTGCAATTTGCTTCCTCAGTGTAGCCAATACTGACGTGTAGTATGCTGCTGTAACAGTAGTGTGAGGGGGAACTGCATGCTGGTAAATCATGATGAAGTCGTCAACCAGTCCGAGAAAGCTCTGGTCGCTTCTTTGCAATGTGCTTCTTCAGTCTAGTCAATACTGGCGTGTAGTATGCTGCTGTAACAGTAGTGTGAGGGGGAACTGCATGCTGGTAAATCATGATGAAGTCGCCACCCAGTCCGAGAAAGCTCTGGTCGCTTCTTTGCAATGTGCTTCTTCAGTCTAGCCTATGCTGACGTGTAGTATGCTGCTGTAACAGTAGTGTGAGGGGGAACTGCATGCTGGTAAATCATGATGAAGTCGACACCCAGTCCGAGAAGGCTCTAGTCGTTTCTTTGCAATGTACTTCCTCAGTGTAGTCAATACTGACGTGTAGTATGCTGCTGTAACAGTAGTGTGAGGGGGAACTCCATGCTGGTAAAGCATGATGAAGTCGTCACCCAGTCCGAGAAAGCTCTGGTCGTTTCTTTGTAATGTGCTTCCTCAGTGTAGCCAATACTGACGTTTAGTATGCTGCTGTAACAGTAGTGTAAGGGGTAAATCATTCCATTGCAGTCAAAAAATGTGATCACCATCACTTTCTCTACTGATAGAACAACTTTTGCCTTTTCTTGGTGTTGGAGAGCCTGGCGATGTCCGCACTGCGCTGGCTTGTTTTCCTTCAGGATCATAATGCTTCAGGCATGACCCATCACCGAAAATAATCGATTTAAAAAATGCATCCCCTTCATCAGCAAAGAGACGCAGCACCTCACGACTTGTCTCCATTTGCACAGCCTTTTGTTCGGGTGTCAGATGTGGCACCCAACGAACTTAAACTCGGGTCATATGGAGATAGTCGTGCATAATTGTAAACACACTGTCATATGAAATTCTCAACACTTCACTGAGCTTACGTAATATTATACGCCGATCCTCTCGGACAATCACAGCAGCTATGTTGATGTTGACTTCAGTCCCAGCAGAAGCCGAAACACTAGGCCCACCTTGCTTAACACTGACAAGTCGACCTTCTTTGAAGCCCTTGAACCACCTAAACACTGTTGCACGAGGTAGTGCATCTTCGATGTACGCTTGCTTCAGCTTTTCATAAGTTTCGGTGGCTGTATGGTTTCAACGAAAACAGAATTTGAATGCGCTGTACTGCTCCTCTCGCATCACCTCCACTGTCTGGTATGCGAAATGCACGTACAGTCTACAAAATAGAGCATTACTACCAACCTACCAATACTAGAGTGCTGCCGCCTTGCGACATTATACATATAAAGCCGTTCTTTTCAAATATTTCTATAACAGATATGAAACTATCATGGAAGCTACAGGAAAAATCAGTCTGTCTTTGTTGATCAACATTCGTATTTCCCCAAGATATTTCAGTTGTAAAATATGGCTCTTACGAGGGTGGGTCAAAAAGTAATGACTCCCATTTTTTCCTTAAATAAGTAAGTTATGTGAAAACTTTGCATTTGGCGTAATTCCTCAAACCTTCTTCTCCAATCCCCTGCAGTAGTAACTTTCTAAGTCAACAGGTGGCAGCACTGCATCCTCTTGTAAGATGGCTGACATCCACATTCGTATTAGACAGCGTTCTCTGATTGAGTTTTTGACTGCGGAAGGTGAAACGCCAATTCACATTCACGAAAGGCTAAAAAATGTGTATGGTGATGCAACGGTAGATGTCAGCGCTGTTAGACGATGGGTTCGTCTCTGTAACGAAGCTGAAGGACAAACACCATTGACAGATGAAAAGCGAAGCGGCAGTGACTCCATGCAACATTCAGCGAGTCGATGACATCATTCGTTGTGATCGCCGGGTAACAACAGGTGAATTGTGTCGCATTACCTCACTCAGTAAAGGCAATGTGATGACGATTATTCAACAACTGGGTTACTCAAAAGTTTGTTCACGTTGGGTACCAAGAATGTTAACCGCCAAAAACAAAGAAACAGGAAAAAGTAGCCTCCGAACACTTGCAGTGCTTCAATTTGGAGTGAGAGGTATTTCTGGAAATAATTGTTACTGGAGACGAAACGTGGGTTCGTTTTTTTTGAACCTGAATCAAATAGGCAGTCAATGGAATGGCATCACACAACGCCACCAAAGAAAAAAAAATTCAAAACTCAGCAGTCGGCAGGGAAAGTTATGGCGACAGTGTTTTCGGATGCAGAGAGTGTGCTTATGATTGATTTTTTGGAGCAGGGATGCACAATAAATTCTGTCCAATACGTCAGAACTCTCAAATAGCTGAAAGCACGTCTTCGCCGAGTTCGCCCAACAAAAACTATGGCGGATGTTCTTCTTTTGCCTGACAATGCAAGATCACACACCAGCAGATACAGCACTGCAGAAATTGAGAAACTGGGATGGCAAGTCTTACAGCCCTGACCTGGCACCATCAGACTTCCATCTCTTCGAGCCACTAAAGGAAGCTCACCGTGGGATGCATTTTGAAGATGAGGAGGCTGTGAAAACGTCCGTGCGTCAATGACTTAGGAAGCAAGACCGTGTGTTTTACCACACTGGAATACATGCCCTAGTTAAAAGGTGGACCAAAACTGTGGAAAAGGACGGAGATTATATTGAATAGTGACAAAATGATCGTCAATGTTGTATTTTTCAAGCTATGAAAATTGGATTCAATTTTCTTGGCAATTAAAAGAGAGAGAAAAAAACAGGAGGCATTACTTTTTACCCACCCTCATATTATTATCATTATTACTATTATTACTTTTATTATTATTTTACACCCTACTCTCCTTTAAACCTTGCTTTTTGTAATTATTATGTAATTAGATGAGATTGTTAATACATTTTTGTAACCCCTGTTCGACTCTTGCCTCCAACTCTCCAAACATTTCCAATTCACCTAACGCAAGTCGGAAATTCCAGAGCAGAAGAACTCGCGCATGAACGCACCCGCTAACAAACACGAAGCAGTATGCTGGATGAGAAGCAAATCTGTAGCAATCTGCATAATCGATTTTACGGGGCAAATCTGCTGCGAGACCAAGGAAATACTAGAAATTGAGGCAATGCTAAAAACGTCATATTGCAGTTATTTGCGTGTAAATCAAGTTGCTTACCAGCTCAACGATTAGTCTGTCATTTGTCAGAAAGGAATATGGACCAGGCTAAGAGCTCCCATGTTTACAACTTTAACTAGGTAACCTAACATTGTTATTTTGTCTCCCTCCCTAGTATCCAAATTGATGCTTGCTTTTTCTGCTACGGACTTACAACAGAGGAAAGTAGTCTGTTCAACCTGTTTGAAGAATGAATGAAGATGGTTGAAAGTATAATCTATCTCAACTTAGTTTAATCCTGCTATAAACATTTGGGCGTGAAGGGAGACAGTGATATTTGGACAGAAAGTGGTTAAGCTGTAGATTGGTTTAGCGAAGTTAATGGGCGTTTTGTTTTATTTGCATACGTACGATAAACCCCTCCTTTAAGTACAGTACTGTAATTATGAAAAATGCTCAATAAAGAATGTTAATAATTTTTTACTGTCATAATTTTTTGCACTAAACTTCAAACTTATTATATTCTGTTAGCCTAATGTAAAACAAACACGCCGTAGTAATTTCATTGTTGGTAGTCCTGGTTCCCGCCTCTGAGAACCAGGAAAGTTCAGACATGTTGAGTATCGCCTACCGCTGCAATGGAGGTAACACGCGAGGAACAATATGCGGCTTTGAAATTCTGCTTTCGTCTCAACAAATCTTCAGTTGAGGCCTACACAATGTTACAGGAGGCCTATGGAGAGTCTGTTCTTCCCTACAGCACAGCTCGAAGGTGGTTTAAAATGTTTAAAGAGGGGAGACATCAATTTCAAAGGAAGGGGGCCCGGTGCTCCAGTTACTGCTCTTACGGAAGAAAACATTAACACTGCTGCTGCCATTGTGAGAGAGGATCGACGAATTACCTTAAGATCACTTTCTGAAATACTGAGCATTTCATTGTGTGCCACCCACTTCTGGTGACAGAAACATTACACATGAGACGTGTTTGTGCGCGATGGGCTCCAAGACTGTTGATTCCCGAACAAACCTGCATGCAGTTAAAGTTGATGTTAGAGGAAGATCCGGAGTTTCTTTCAAACGTAATCACTGCTGATGAAACTTGGCTACATCATTTTGATCCTGAGAGGAAACAGCAAAGCTCAGTGTGGAAATCTCCTTCATCACCAACTCCCAAAGAAGCAAAAGTGGTTGCTTCGGCTGGGAAAGTTATGGTCATCTCATTCTTTGATATTCATGGAATGTTTTATCAGCATGTTGCACCTGCACACACATCAGTAACTAGACAATACTACAGGCCTTGTCCTGAAAACATTGCAAGTCCATATCAGGCACAAAAGACCACATTTCCGTGAAGCAGGCTGGATGCTGCACCACGATAATGTGCGGCCGCACATTGCCAATGTTGTTGCTGAATATCTTGCAAAAATGAACGTGAAATGCATCCCTCGCCCTCCCTATAGTCCGGATTTATCTCCATGTGACGTTTTTCTATTCCCTAACTTGTAGAAACGCCTTCGTTGGAGACATTATCCAACATCAGAAGGAGTGGTGAAGGCTACGGAGGCGATTTTGAAGGATCTCTCAAAAAATGGTTTCCAGTATGTCTTTGAAGACTGGCAGAAACACTGTGACAGGTGCTTCGCATTCAGGGGAGACTATTTTGAGAAGGACCCTCAAAATTATGAGCATTAGTAAAGGTATGTTGTCAAAAAAAAATTTGATCATTCATTATTGAACAGCCCTCGTATAAGGACATGTAAGGAAAACCAAGTTGGGTCATATTATCTACAAACACTGAGAAACGAGGATGAAACACAAGAGAGACAGAAAAAATTGATAAAAAGACAAGTAATCAAAGAGATAACTAGAATAATATTCATAGTTTTTCAGTCAGAGTCACTAAGAAGGAGATCCTATGGGAGTCGTCACTTCAGGCGTGTGGGCTGGCGGGTTCGTACGTCGATGTCATACGTCACAGCTCCTGGAACATCTGACAGGTTTGAGAAGAAGCGAGAGTTGATGTGACGTAAGTACTGGTCAAGAGGAAGGAGACCAAGTTCTTTATACAGTTGTTGGTTTCTTAGAACAAGTAATAAAACAAAACTATCTCTGAAACCAGGCAGTAGTCGAGAAATGCCCTCTATGAAAACAGACCAACATTGTTGCATGCTTGCTATGATAGCAGGACATGGCTGGGACGTGTGACGCGATTTGGTGGCCACTCCGAGCCCACCAGCTTCTGCTTGAGGATATAATTCTTTTTTCCCTAAGAGCTGAGCATCAAATTAACACTACTAACAACAATTTTGTATTAAGTGGTGCATTTAATAAACAAACCGAGAGTTTGCAAGCTGAGGGACAGCCCGAGGTGTGTCATGCCTTACGTAGGACTTAACCACGGAATGACGTGATCTGGGATTTGCAGGTTGGCGGGTGAGAGGTATAGGGGAGGAAGCAGGTAGCTTTAAGCACCTCAACGGCTGCGGACTGGGGTGCAACGGAACTTGTACCGGCTGATGGGAAATTTAAACTAAGGCAAAAAAATAATTTTGAAATTCTAGACAAATTCTTGGCTGACTGTAATAATTTTGAGATTGGTGTAACTACCTTAAGGTTATCGGTAATTCCCGATGTCGCTTCAATCGGCGATCTCTGGGACGATAATCCCCAAGAAACCTAATCAGGACGCTCGTAAAATTTTGTAGCCCGGCGCCTTATCCCATTTTCCGCTTAGGGAAGAGATGAGGCTTCGTGAAGGTATCTCACGGGAAATCAAAGGAGTCTGTAATAGCAGAACATTAAGGGTATGTATGACTGAAATTTTAAAATTCTGAACTAATAATGCTAGCTTTTTCAAATTTACACCATAGGTGTAGTATAATGTAAACATGTTACAACCTAAATTTAAACCGTTTGTCTCCAGCAGTTTAGAAATTATGATAAATTTTGTGTGTTTTTTGTTACGTCACTAAAAAAGTCCCTTGCGACAAAATATTTTGAATTTTGGTATAATATTTTAACCCTATGTTCATAATACAAATACTTTTTGAAATTGCTCTGGGTTTTTCTGTGTCTCCTTTAGTTTAGGTCACAAATTTTTTTTAATTTACAAATATTCTTTTTTTGTCTAAAAAACTGTAAGTTTTGTGTTTGAAAATTAAAAATATATGCTTATATACATTTCACAATAAAACTTAGGGCAATTTCCATTCCTCATGATATTCTGAACCTGTGTAGGAAATTTCATGAATGTAGTACAAAAACTGCATCGCAAGGAGCATTTTACAGGAAGAAAAATGCTGAAAATATGAACATTGAGAAAACAGCGATTAAAGATTTGATTGCATAACTCACATTAAAATCCACCAGGCTGATAGGTTGGACCCTCAGATTTCTTTTTCCTCTCCTCTGTTGCTGCTTTTTCCACCTTTTTCTTCTCTAGATGTTGCTTTTCTTCTGCACAACTTCGCTTCTTGCTTTGCAGGATACGAGTCTGATCTCGCTGCACTAAAGTTTTCCTTCCTGAGTCTACTACACTTTCACCTCTGATATTTCGCTGCAGCTCCAATGACTTAAGACTACCCATGTTAAACTCACTGATGCTTTCAGTAACAGCAAGATCCAATTTTTGTTTTGATATGAAAACTTCCTTTGGGCACTTATTCCATATGACATGATGCAAAGATTCATTGGCATTCTGTGTTTTTCCTGTTTTGCACCTCTCTAGTAATGTTGTAGAAGCCAGCCTCTGATATATTGGCAACATTTTAGGAACTATTTTGTCTGAAAGCCTTATTTTTCTTTTCTTGAATTGAAAATTTAAGAACGGAAAACAGACAAAGAATGTGGATGTAGGCAAAAGAGGACGTGACTCTGACAGAGTTTAAAGGCCACCGACATTTAAATAAACATTTAAAAATGGCGTTCGGAGGCAAATTATGCATTTTTCACATTCGGGAATGTCTAAATTATTTTATAGAATTAAAATAAAAAAGGTCGTTATTTTCACGATTTTCATGAAATTTCAGTCATACATACCCTTAAGGCCAGCCGCCATGCCCCAGACTTTACAGAAGCAGTAAAGCCTGAAAAAGGCGTAACTTCAAGGCGACTGGCATCCCGGACCGCAAAACGGGATACAGCGAAGCCTAGGCCCCACATGACCTTGCGACACATCCTGATCCCCTAAAGTTAAGCCTTTATTCAACTCTACTCCCAAATATTTGATGGAATTCGTACACCATATCCTTCGTTTAGAATAAGACCATTTAATAAACAATAATAGTCAATGTTGGCCATGGTAGCTCAAGGGGTTAGAGCAACTGGACGGAAAGCAGGAGATCCGTGGTTCAAATCCCGGCCATGGCACTGAATTTTTCAGTTGACTCCAATTAATTAAAAATATCCATATACAGGAGTTGTATTTAAAAAAAATAATTCCTCAATATAAATTTAACATTAATGCCCGATTTCACCAACAGATGTTAAAATCGACGTTAACAAATGTAACGTAACAATTGTCACAGCGCTAAAACTAATGTTAAATTTCTTGCATTTCACCAACCCGTTTGCTTAAAATGTTAACAAACCTGTGTTAACGCCAAGAAACTTGTAAATATTACAGCTATAGAAGGCTATGGATGATTTTCTGAATGTACTCCGATGCGCTTTTGTTTTCATTTTCGTCTGCACAAATGGCGGATGAACAAAATCATAAATAAAGCCGTGACACAAATTTCTCATCGACGGAGAAAGAATTGTTAATTGAAATGGTGACGAAGTGTAGGGATATCGTGGAAAATAAGAGGACGGATGCAGTGAATGTAAAAGAGAAAGATGTCGCGGGGAAAATATTGGAAACGTATTTAATTCATATGCATGTGTCACTACTACAAGCACAAAACAACTTGTCAGTATTACGTAAATTTAAAACGAGTTGCGAAGGGCAAGTGACTTGAACGTTTCAAGACGGGAGGTAGACAATGTATTATCCACATAATTCAGTGAATTATAAAATAGCGAAGTTATTAATACTTGAAGCAAAGGCGAGATCGGCATATTCCTTTCGATGCATGTTCTAACTCATTACGTAAATTTAAAACGAGGAGCGAAGAAGGACAAGTGACTTGAACGTTTCAAGACGGGAGGTGGACAGTGTATTATCCACATAATTCAGTGAATTATAAAATCGCAAGGTTACTATTACTTGAAGCTAAGGCGAGATAGTCATATTCCTTTCGATGCATGTTCTAACCTCTCTTGTACTTCCGCAGTAACCTTCATAGCAACATGTTTCGACAGTCTATACCTCCGTAAAACAATTTTCTTCGGATAGTTCCTCAAAAGCATTTCTCCTCATAGGCTGAGGCTCTACTGTGAAAGCCATTTAGACGGTCTTAAATTAAGCAAATTGACATCAACAGCTGAGTTTATGCTCGCCATCTTGACTATTTACAATTGTTAAGGACTTAGCATCAGAAATTCGGTTTGTTAGTTTAACATGAGATTTAACACGAGAGTTACGCTAACACTTGTTCGTGAAATGCAATTTTTGTTTTAACTATTGCTAAACTCGTGTTAAGTGTTAACATTTGTTGGTGAAATCGGGCATAAGAGTTCAATGATAAAAATCGTGGTATTTAAGTACTTCAATAATGTCGCCGAGGCATTGTTGTGCGGCTGGCCGCGGCCGGTACGTGGGCGCGCAGCCGGACGCCTGCCGAGAGAGGCGGAAACAGAGAGAAGGAGACAGAGAAAGTTCTATCTTTCTCTCGTTCCACCGCGAAATGCCTTGAAACATCTGCGCCTATCTAGAAACAGTGACTGGGGGTATAAAAGTCACAAGTGTTGTTAGTCCGTTGCTAGTGAGCTGTTAATTGTGCGTGTGGAGCTATTTGAAGTGTACCACAAGTGGTTTCTTTCTTTGTTTACGTGTGGTTAAGCAACGAGAGACCTTGAAGACTGCGTTTGTGTATGTTACGTCATTCTGCTACTGTCAGGGTTGTACAAAGCGTGTTTTTAGTTGTAATGAAGAGAATTTTAAATTTCTGCAAACAAGACTTTTAATTCTACGTATCCACAAAGTCACTATAGTAATAATAATATAATAATAATAATATTTATTTGTAATTCCTTTTCTTACAATCTCAATTAAAAGTTTTACACTTTTAATCTAGGTGCAAATTTGCCAGCTTCTTATATTACGGGCTGATAACCCTGGCCGTTAACCTCTATCCTAGCCCTTATACGACCTTGACCTAATGTTCTTATTGTGTCTTCCATTTCTCTACCTCTTACCTCCTTGCCCCTCTCAACCATTTCTCTTTGATTTTGTCAGTAAATTTCCCCACCTTCCTTAATATTTTCTCTCTTTTCAACGTAAGCATTTTTATTGTTACTACGTAAGCCCCTTTATTATCCAGTTCTTATCCCATATTAATTTCCTGTAGTTTTCAATTTCTTTACACTCCACTACACAATGCTCTAAACCTATTTTCTTTCCACGTAGATTGCACTCCTTTGGTGAACCCGCTCTCAATAATGCTCCTGTCCTTAACCAAGCTAAACCCTACCTCTCATCTATATCACATATGTCTATATATGTCTCTCTTCCCCATTCTGTCTTTATTTTCAGCTATACATTTAGTGATTTCTTACTTATCAGATTTCCCACGTCAATTGCCTGTCAATGATCTCTATCCTATTCTCAATAATTGTCCAAAAACCTTTTACATTTCTTTCACTCTCTTGCCCTATTTTGACCAGCGTTCTCTCTAGATCTGCCCACCAGCTGTCCTTACATGTTGAATTCTTCTGAAGTTCTATACAGATCTTTAATATATCATCATCCACTATAGTAAGTCACCACAAATGTGTATCCAGAATATGAGAACTCTAAGTGGTTTACCGGGAAAATATGAGCCAATTGGAGAGTTTAGTGTCGGCATGTTGGCCATCGTAGCTCAAGGGGTTAAAGCGACTGGACGGAAATCAGGATATCCGTGGTTCAAATCCTGGCCATGGCATTGAATTTTTCAGTTGACCCTAATTAATTAATGATAGCTTTGTTTATAAAGATTCTCCAGCGTTATTAAAAAGTCTTTGTTAACTGTAGGGGAGTTGTATGTGTCATAGCCTCTGCTAATGCGCTATGGAACCTCTAGGGACAGAAGGGAAACTTAGGACGTGAGACCTTTAACACACGACGTGAAAATGACATGTAAACAATAGCTCCAACACAGTGCTGCCATCTAAAGTGTTGCCTGGACCACACCATGGCAAGCAAGATCAGTTGAAACAGCCGTTCTGCAATTGTTTTCACTCCCTCGACATTCTATTATCAATTAAAGAAAACCAGCCTGTCAAAGTTTACAAAAATAGTTTAAAATATACATTCTTGGGCTTTTGTGTATATTAATGTTCGCATTAGTTAATTTTAGTTACTTCAACTTTAAAACGCCTGTTACGTCTCCTCAGTGCATCAAAATACTCCCTCTAGTTCTACTTTCCACCAATCTGTTTAATTCTTGCACATTAGATAACACTGGGCAACAATGAAAATGTTTCGGGCTTAAAAATAGTGAATTTATGTGTATTTCCATCTGCTGAATTCAAAAATCACCATAAAAATTATAGATTAGCTTTTGTTTTGATGATAAAGTGACATTCTATATTTTTGAGAGTGAAGATTTTAAATTTGGGAGAATTTTGGGGGAGGGAAATGGCACACCTGTCAAAATACCATAGATGACAACTACAAGCTTTTGGTGACAGTGCCCCTGCAGAAATACCGTAACCTTGGATGCAACATGTCCTTTAAGATCCATTTTCTCCACTCCCACCTGGACTTCTTCCCTCCTAGTTGTGGAGCTGTTAGTGATGAACATGGGGAGAGATTCCATCGGGACATTTCTGTTATGGAACAAAGATATCAGGGTCGTTGGAATGAAGTAACGCTTGGTCTTTGTATAGGGATTCTGCGGAACTCCATCACAAGAGGCAAGCTAAAAGACGACGAAGTCAATAGGCCATCACATGATTCTCTTCAGACACGACTATCTGCGAAGTATTTATCCAGCAATTTAGATTTCTCGGCATGTAATTACCAGTTTAAAAAATGAAATGCACTTTCATTGTTGTTAGCATCTATGTAATTAAAATATATCCTTTTCTCTCAATCCGTTAATCTGTAATACTTCCACCTTGTGTATATCATAGAAACTAGAGCTAATAAAAAATTTTCATTGTCATATTTGTTCATCTCAACCCAAAATTAGTAGGGATTGCCTCATGAAGTGCTCGAAACGTTCAAAAAAAAATTTTCAGTGTAATTAATACCATAATGAATAAGAATTTTCAGCATTTATATTCATCCAAGTTAAGCAGCTTATGTATATATTTTAACAAAATTGTTGTAACCTCTAAAATATAATAAAGATGAAGGGCGAAATGATTTAAATAACATAACATTTGATATGAAGCATTGTAACAAATTTTATAAAATGGCTGGCATGTTTAGAATGTCAATCTAAAGTGATTTTATAAATCTTAAAGTTAAGTCGTTCATGTAGGGCAACTAAAAGAATTTTTTCAAAAACCATTTTATGCAAAAATAGTTATCAATAATGATAGTAATTTCTTGTAAAAATGAGCCTTAGTTTATAGGATTTTTAATGTTCACATAGCCCAAATCTCTTTGATTCCTGTTTTTGGAACGGCATATCTTATTATTTCCATTTCGAAGAAGAAGAAGTTTTACTCTGAAGATAGTAACAACAATTCACCTATGATTCTCTGCCCTTGCCATGCTTTCAGTGGAACGGCATCTCACTGTGTCGATATCTGATCTCAAAGGACGATTTACAAGTTTGGTACCACAAATGGTACGTGAATATATTTTCTATTCAAAGAGTTTGTCTAAATTTTTAAACTAAATTTCAATGTTAATTCGAAAATCATTTAATACATTACGTTTTACATAAAACAGTAGAAGTATTACATTCCATACAAAAAGTCTACACATGAAAGAGAGATAAACCCGATGGTCCAGTGTCGAAGATTTACGAAACGTAAAACAGCTTCAAGCTTGATAAAGAGGCCTATGAGCAAAAATAAGGAATCCTTCACGCCCAAGAAAGAGTGGCACGCGGTTAGCGTGAATAATTTTAAAAAATAACCTGTAAAAGCCTAAACCTTGGTTAGATATCTGTATGTACGTATAGGTGTGAGTGACTGAGTGACTGAGTGAGTGAGTGAGTGACTGAGTGAGTGACTGAGTGACTGAGTGAGTGATTGAGTGACTGACTGAGTGACTGAGTGAGTGAGTGAGTGAGTGAGTGAGTGAGTGAGTGAGTGAGTGAGTGAGTGAGTGACTGAGTGACTGAGTGACTGAGTGAGTGACTGAGTGACTGAGTGAGTGAGTGAGTGACTGACTGAGTGACTGAGTGAGTGACTGAGTGACTGAGTGACTGAGTGAGTGAGTGACTGAGTGAGTGACTGAGTGACTGAGTGAGTGATTGAGTGACTGACTGAGTGAGTGAGTGAGTGAGTGAGTGAGTGAGTGAGTGAGTGAGTGAGTGAGTGAGTGAGTGAGTGACTGAGTGAGTGACTGAGTGACTGAGTGAGTGACTGACTGAGTGAGTGAGTGAGTGAGTGAGAGAGTGACTGGGTGAGTGAGAGAGTGAGTGAGTTAGAGCGTGAGTGACTGGGTGAGTGAGAGTGAGTGACTGGGTGAGTGAGAGAGTGAGTGAGTGATTGGGTGGGTGAGTGAGTGAGTGACAGGGTGAGTGAGTGACAGGGTGAGTGAGTGAGTGAGTGAGTGAGTGAGTGAGTGAGTGAGTGAGTGAGTGAGTGAGTGAGTGAGTGAGTGAGTGAGTGAGTGAGTGAGTGAGTGAGTGAGTGAGTGAGTGAGTGAGTGACAGGGTGAGTGAGTGAGTGAGTGAGTGAGTGAGTGAGTGAGTGAGTGAGTGAGTGAGTGAGTATGTGTGGGTGGGTGAGTGAGAGAATGAGTGACTGACTGACTGACTGACTGACTGACTGACTGACTGACTGACTGACTGACTGACTGACTGACTGACTGACTGACTGACTGACTGACTGACTGACTGACTGACTGACTGACTGACTGACTGACTGACTGACTGACTGACTGACTGACTGACTGACTGACTGACTGACTGACTGACTGACTGACTGACTGACTGACTGACTGACTGACTGACTGACTGACTGACTGACTGACTGACTGACTGACTGACTGACTGACTGACTGACTGACTGACTGACTGACTGACTGACTGACTGACTGACTGACTGACTGACTGACTGACTGACTGACTGACTGACTGACTGACTGACTGACTGACTGACTGACTGACTGACTGACTGACTGACTGACTGACTGACTGACTGACTGACTGACTGACTGACTGACTGACTGACTGACTGACTGACTGACTGACTGACTGACTGACTGACTGACTGACTGACTGACTGACTGACTGACTGACTGACTGACTGACTGACTGACTGACTGACTGACTGACTGACTGACTGACTGACTGACTGACTGACTGACTGACTGACTGACTGACTGACTGACTGACTGACTGACTGACTGACTGACTGACTGACTGACTGACTGACTGACTGACTGACTGACTGACTGACTGACTGACTGACTGACTGACTGACTGACTGACTGACTGACTGACTGACTGACTGACTGACTGACTGACTGACTGACTGACTGACTGACTGACTGACTGACTGACTGACTGACTGACTGACTGACTGACTGACTGACTGACTGACTGACTGACTGACTGACTGACTGACTGACTGACTGACTGACTGACTGACTGACTGACTGACTGACTGACTGACTGACTGACTGACTGACTGACTGACTGACTGACTGACTGACTGACTGACTGACTGACTGACTGACTGACTGACTGACTGACTGACTGACTGACTGACTGACTGACTGACTGACTGACTGACTGACTGACTGACTGACTGACTGACTGACTGACTGACTGACTGACTGACTGACTGACTGACTGACTGACTGACTGACTGACTGACTGACTGACTGACTGACTGACTGACTGACTGACTGACTGACTGACTGACTGACTGACTGACTGACCGACTGAGTGAGTGGAAGAGTGAGAGTGAGTGACTGGGTGAGTGAGAGTGAGTGACTGGGTGAGTGAGAGTGAGTGAGTTAGTGCGTGTGTGCATGTTTGGGTGAGTGGGTGGATTGGTGAGTGAGTGAGTGGGTGGGTGGGTTGGTGAGTGAGTGAGTGAGTGAGTGAGTGAGTGAGTGAGTGAGTGAGTGAGTGAGTGAGTGAGTGAGTGAGTGAGTGAGTGAGTGAGTGAGTGAGTGAGTGAGTGAGTGAGTGAGTGAGTGAGTGAGTGAGTGAGTGAATGAGTGAGGTTTAAATACAGAGTAACCCGTCCCACTACTGGAACCGCCAGAGGGGGGCAGACGAGTGGCCGTCGACTTGGCAGCCAACTTCAGTGCATGAAGAATATACTGCCTACCCAACACATTAAGGGAAGCTGGGCATGAAGAGGGAGAGGGGCTTGTATACTAGCTGCGTTTATTCCATCCCTTGCGACATCAAAGCTTTCTCTTCTGACCACACATTTTCACATGTAAGCAATTATAGGGTATCTTCCCCCCAGGGGCCTACTTCGGTAGGTACGGGTTTGGCGCACCCGGGGTCCCGAGCCAACAGTCTCCCTCGTGCGGGCTCCTCTTCGTGGTTGAGGGAGACGGTCAACAGGCCCACCCACGTGTAGGCCGTGCGTGGAGATCCGTGGAGAAGGTTTTTAGATGCTTGTCTAGTTTAGAGTTTAGGATTTAGTGAACGAAATTTTTAGTAGGTTTTGATTGATGTTTTTATGTACGTGTATTTTTAATAGGTTTTGTTACACTTGTATAGTTTTTAGAAAGTTTTATATCTGGCTTTTGCCATGAGTAGTTTTTTAAAGGGCGCTGATGTCCGCCGTAGTTGAGCGCCCTTATATATATCATCATCATCATCATCATCATCATCATCTAGGGCTCTCTTACCCTTAAACATATGGGTGGTCCTTCTTAATACATTCACCAACTTAAAGCGCTGTTGCAATATTTTTCTTGTGTCCTCAGAACTTCGGTACGTTCTATTAGCTTAGACTGTGCAAAGTGCTTCTTTGGTGTGTTAATTAAGCTTCTTATATTTATAGAAGTTTCATAGTGTTTTACTTAGTATAGATTTATAAATTTATTAGTGTTTAATAGTTATTGGCGATTAGAACTTGCGTAATTTAATTAAGATGTGGAGACCGTGAATATCGAACCTAACATGGATATGCTAACATGGATTTCCATTCATACTTGTAATATATACCTAACAGTATTTCTAAACTTTCTCGAGTTCTTAAGTTATGACATTTAATTATTATGCGGAATGTACGTCATTATTTATTTAAATTTTAACAGATGTCCCCCACCCCAAAAATATACTGCTTAACTTTGTTCAAACTTGTAAAATTAGCAGACATCCTTGTAATTAAAAAGAGTAATAGAGTTTCCTTGCTAGTTTTTCTTTAATTCCTTAGTTCGTTGTCTTACTTTTGAAGTATTTACTGCTTTGTTAAACCAACTGAAAGTCACTACCTGTAGCTGCTGTAGAATATACGAGGGTTGTTCAATAAAGAATTATCATTAATTTTTTTACAAACATAATTTTTCGCAATAAAATTCAATCTTATTATATTCTGTTAGCTCAATGTGAAACAATCACGCCGTAGTAGTTTCATTTTTGGTACTTCTGGTTCCCGCCTGTGAGAACCAGGCAAGTTCAGACATTTTCAGTATCGCCTACCGCTGCAATGGAGGTAACATGCAGTTAAAGTTGATGTTAGAGGAAGATCCGGAGTTTCTTACAAACGCAATCACTGCTAATGAAACTTGGCTACATCATTTTGATCCTGAGAGCAAACAGCGAAGCTCAGTGTGGAAATCTCCTTCATCACAAACCCCCAAAAATCAGAAGCAGTGGTGAAGGCTGCGGAGGCGATTTTGAAGTATCTCTCAAAAATAGTTTCCAGCATGTCTTTGAAGACCGGCAGAAATGCTGAGACAAGTGCATCGCACTCAGGGGAGACTGTTTTGAGAAGGTCCATCAAAATTATAAGGATGAGTAAAGGTACCTTGTCAAAAAAAAAATTGTTATCGTTCATTATTGAACAGCCCTCATAGGAAAATGTTTTAGGATAAATCAGCTCCCGATCGCAATAAACTTTCAGCTTTAAGCGCGGTCACTATACTATCTATCTGCTCTAGTAATGGATCTGTTTACTACGAAATGAGTGTATGAGAGTACATGCTTTGATTTCCTTTGTCATTTTCCACTCTTCATTTACGGCTTTAACTGCACAACGTAAGGGGTTATATAGTTTCTTTGCATTACTCTCGGCATGTTTATTTTCTAGAGAACCTCTAAAACTACTTCTAAAATAACTTTTAACTTCCATATGAATTCTGGTCACATATTTAAAGGCTGAGTTCTAATTATCTTAAGTTTGGGTTAACGAACTGCCTTTCTACTGAGTTCACTGGAATGCCTAATTGCCTATGCTTCTCTAACCGATAACGAACTGCTTTAAATACTTTGATTACGTAAAGTGGAATATTACAAAATCAAAACAAGCATCGTTACGGCCCACTTTACTTCATTCAATGCACTAAATTTAAAAATAATTTCATGCAAATACACAACTGAAACTTCAAAGCGAATCAAAGTAAATATTTAATTTAATACTCTGGCGACATTTTAAATTAACTCCTCTTGATGTTGAGGATAAATAATTCATAGTATTGTCTTTCACAGCAGGAATTACTGAATTATCTGCCATGATTTTCTTAGTTACCGCAGTTCTATACATACCCCAATGACCTGGTTTCGTACATGGCCATCTGCAACAAACTATCGACTCGAAAATCAATGTATATAGGCATCGTACAAATTTTAAGTATAAAAACATTCTTTTATCACAGTAGATAAAACGCTATTCGATATACGTATCATATACCCGAATAGTTTCGACTTACGGTCTCATCTGACAATATTCCAAACTCGTATTGCAATTTGATAACTTACGATACTGATATCGTCAATAACAACTGTTGTTCTGTTTGTAACATATGACCATAGCTTACTTCAATTATTTAACAATAATTTCCTATTGAAAGCATTAATCTTATAAGTAATTTCGAAGGGACCACCACATGCCTAGCGTTGTCAAAGCTCGGATGCTCTCGGCATGTCACAAAGGCACTGGGGTTCAGAGGTTAAGTCCTGTGGCGATCCTGTTGCAATGCTGTCCCCAGAGTCTTGGAATATGTATGACAATTGCTCCGTAATGTATGCAAGCAATAATTCAGTTAGCCATAGCTTCAAGCACATTTTATAATTAACTCAGATAATAATACAAATAACACAATAGTTCCTCAATGCTCACTATGTATAATACAAAAACTAGGCTCATTCTTAACTAATAGAAGATATAAAAAGACGGTAAATATGGGAAAGTCTAGAAAATAAGAAATCATTACAAATTTACAAACAAATAAAAAGAAACTGGCGACGAGAAGCATGCGTAGATTATAGCAATAGGCAAGAGAGAGAAGGGCTGGCTTGGATAACAGGAACAATATTTCTAAGAGGGAAAAGAGGTAGGGAAAAGGGAATTTGTGAATTGTGTGGAGGAAACGAAAGCATAGAACACTATGTAACAGAATGCGAGGAGGTTGCATATGGAGAAAAAAGGTTTGGGAGGAAAATGGGAGAAAGTAGAGAAGAGGATAGTAGCTATAAGAATGTTAACAGGAAAGGAGGAAAAGAAGGTAAGAAGTATTGGTCAGTTCTTACAGAAAGTAGCAATAAATAGACAAAAAATATAAAGAATATAAGAAAGAAAGATGAGGGGGAAGAAAGGGGCTAATTAAGTAACAAGGAGACATGGAGGTTAAGAGCTACCTGACAGAGCAGAAGACCAGGGTGTCATGTAAGACAAGGTAGCAACAAGGTAAAGACAAATAAATGTAAAGAATATAAGAAAGGAAGATGAGGGAGAAGAATGGGGCTAATAAAGTAACAAGGAGACGTGGAGGTTAAGAGCTACCTGACAGAGCAGAAGACCAGGGTGTCATGTAAGACAAGGTAGCAACAAGGTAAAGACAAATAAATGTAAAGAATATAAGAAAGGAAGATGAGGGAGAAGAATGGGGCTAATTAAGTAACAAGGAGACATGGAGGTTAAGAGCTACCTGACAGAGCAGTAGACCAGGGTGTCATGTAAGACAAGGTAGCAACAAGGTAAAGACAAATAAATGTAAAGAATATAAGAAAGGAAGATGAGGGAGAAGAATGGGGCTAATAAAGTAACAAGGAGACGTGGAGGTTAAGAGCTACCTGACAGTGCAAAAGACCAGGGTGTCATGTAAGCCAAGGTAGCAACAGGGTAAATACAAACAAATGTGAAGAATATAAGAAACGAAGATGAGGGGGAAGAAAAGGGCTAATTAAGTAACAGGGAGACATGGAGGTTAAGAGCTACCTGACAGTGCAAAAGACCAGGGTGTCATGTATGACAAGGTAACAACAGGGTAAAGACAAATAAATGTGAAGAATATAAGAAAGGAAGATGAGGGGGAAGAAAGGGACTAATTAAGTAACAAGGAGGTATGGAGGTTAAGAGGTATCTGACAGAGCAGAGGAACAGGGTGTCATACAAGCCAAGGTAGTAACAGGGTAAAGACAAATAAATATAAAGAATATAAGAAAGGAAGATGAGGGGGAAGAAAGGGACTAATTAAGTAACAAGGAAACATGGAGGTTAAGAGCTACGTGACAGAGCAAATGACCTGGGTGTCATGTAAGCCAAGGTAGCAACAAAGTAAAGACAAATAAATGTAAAGAATATAAGAAAGGAAGATGAGGGGGAAGAAAGGGGCTAATTAAGTAACAAGGAGGTATGGAGTTTAAGAGCTACCTGACAGAGCAGAAGACCAGGATGTCATGTAAGACAAGGTAGCAACAAGATAAAGACAAATAAATGTAAAGAGTATAAGAACGGAAGATGAGGGGGAAGAAAGGGGCTAATTAAGTAACAAGGAGACATGGAGGTTAAGAGTTATCTGACAGAACAGAAGACCAGGGTGTCATGTAAGCCAAGGTAGCAACAAAGTAAAGACAAATAAATGTAAAGAATATAAGAAAGGAAGATGAGGGGGAAGAAAGGGGCTAATTAAGTAACAAGGAGGTATGGAGTTTAAGAGCTACCTGACAGAGCAGAAGACCAGGGTGTCATGTAAGCCAAGGTAGCAACAAGGTAAAGACAAATAAATGTAAAGAATATAAGAAAGGAAGATGAGAGGGAGGAAGGGACTAATTAAGTAACAAGGAGACATGGAGGTTAAGAGCTACCTGACAGAGCAGAAGACCAGGATGTCATGTAAGACAAGGTAGCAACAAGGTAGCACAAACAAATGTAGCCTAAAGTTCTAAATTGTAAAATTTTGGAATATGCACAATATAAATAATTCATTCATTGTTAGTCTCACATAAACTCAAGAACGCTGAACCGATATGCCTAATTTTTCTTTTGAAATATTTGTATAAGTCCAAGGAACATTTAAAAGCTGAGGAGAAAAGACCTGAAGTGATAATGGACCGAGTTATTAACTAAATATATCGTGACTATGTGTAACATTTTCTTCCTGGGAGAAATATGGACAAATTCCTCTTGTCAGTGTCTGTACCAAGAAAATGATGTTCCTGGAGAGAGATGTTCTTCTTTTACTCTGGATCCCAATAATTCGGTGGCATCCTTAGGAAGATTTAAGTCTCTAAAGAAATCATTGAGTTCTGCCTGTGTAAATTGTTGAGCTTGATGTAATTCCTGTTCTTGTTCCATAGCTAAATCACTGCTGATGTCTCGAACTTTTTTCAAAGTCTGGTGATGATTCCTTTTCAAATGCTTATATTGGAGAAGGCACGGGAATACCAGGACTATGTAATATGGGTCTTTTTCTGACAATAAATTTGAATAAGTGATTTCTTTCATATTTTCTGTGTTGTAGCCTGAAAATCACATACACCAAAATAGCAATCATCCACATGGTTTCGAGGTTCATGCCAGATCATAGGAATAACAATGGGCACACTAGCTTTATTTTTCCTTTACTCCACTTTCTTGGTTGTTCTACACAGGTATCACATACCTTTTGGAGCCCAGTTTTTGGTCAAGATCTAGCTTCATGTGAAAACAGGCTTTGTAGGCCTTTTTAACAAAATTGGTAATACCAGGTACGTCCAGAAAGTAAGTTATGTTTGGTAACACAATTAAATTGTGTACAGATACAGACAAATTATTTATTGCACAAAATTCTACAGCTCTTAAACTACTTTTCCACATAACTGCCGAAATTTTGCAGGCATTTGCCATAGCGAGGCACAAGTTTTTGTGTACCTCCTTCATAGAAGTTTGCCACCTGTGTCTTCAACCAGTTGGAAACATTTTCTTTTAGCTCTTCGTCATTGTTGAAGTGTTGACCACCAAGGAGAGATTTGAATTGCAAAACCAGATGGAAGTCGCTAGAAGCGAGGCCAGGGCTGTACGGGGGTTGGTCAAACATGTCCCAGCCAAATCCCTGTAGGAAGTTTTCCTCGCATTTGCACTGTGTGGTCGTGCGTTGTCGTGAAGAAACACAAAACATTTTGACATCGCAAATTTGCCGATAAATTTCAATTAGTTTCACTTTCCTAGCATTCATAAAACGAATCACAGATCTAATTTCACAAGCGGCGGGATTTTCAATCAGCACCGACATTGTAAACAAGCACAACAAAGCGTACGTGGCTGACAGCGATCTCACAATGGCGCACGTTTCTTCTCCTTGATACAGAACGTCTACCGCGCATGTGCAGAACTGCGATCGCAGCGCTGCAGCGGCGATAAGTTGAAACAGAACTTACTTTCTGGACGCCCCTTGTATTTTGTCTTTTTCTTTCAATAAAATTGCCACAGATATGGCAAAATATATCCGGGTTATTTTTACACTTTCTAGAAGACATTACTTGAAATTCTCAAAATATGTATGACGTACAACTGTCTATCACAAAAACAGATGCTCACTACCGGAAAAGCAGTTGTAGACTGAGCTAAATTTGCAGGGATTGGACTTAAAATGAGGCATGTATTCTTGTTTGTTACACTGTTACATTGTTGTGAGGCACTTAAATTTCAACAATGAAATCAGTTTACTGGTTTATTTTCAGTTCCATACAATATATTTATGCACAGAACTACATTAAAACACTTTAGGTATAACTACTAATTGTGCAAAAATGGTACGCGGTAAAAAAAAAAAAAAAAAAAAAAAAAAAAAAAAAAAAAAAAAACTGATTACAGTTTTGGAACTAGCACATCAAATTTATTAAAATAGACCTATTTTGGAGGAAACCCAGAATCATTCATAACGTTTTTTTTATTAAATACGAGGGCTGTTCAATAATGAACGATCACAATATTTTTTGACGACGTACCTTTAGTCATCCTCCAGCGTTTCTGTCAGTCTTCAAAGACATGTTGGAAATCATTTTTGAGAGATCCTTCAAAATCGCCTCCGCAGCCTTCACCACTGCTTCGGATGATGGATAATGCCTCCCACGAAGGCGTTTCTTCAAGTTAGGGAATAGAGAAAATTCACATAAGGCTAAATCCGGATTATAGGGAGGGTGAGGTATGCACTTCACGTTGATTTTTGCAAGGTATTCAGCAACAACTTTGGCATTATGCCGCCGCGCATTATCGTGGTGCAGCATCCAGCCTCCTTCTCAGAAATGTGGTCCTTCTGTGCCTGATATGGACTTGCAATGTTTTCTGAACATCCCTTTAGTATTGTCCAGTTACTGATGTGTGTGCAGGTACAACATGCAGATAAACCATTCCATGAATATCAAAGAATGAGATGACCATAACTTTCCCAGCAGTAGCAATGGGGGTTGGTGATGAAGGAGATTTCCACACTGAGCTTTGCTGTTTGCTCTCAGGATCAAAATGATGTAGCCAAGTTTCATCAGCAGTGATTGCGTTTGAAAGAAACTCCGGATCTTCCTCTAACATCAACTTTAACTGCATGCGAATGTCCTTTTGTTCGGGAATCAACAGTCTTGGAACCCATCGCGCACAAACATGTCTCACGTGTAATGTTTCTGTCACCAATGTGTGGGTAGCACCCAATGAAATGTTCAGTATTACAGAAAGTTTTTTTTTTTTTTTTTTTTTTTTTTTGTAATTTACGTCCTCCAACGTTAAGGCATATCGGACGATGAATGGAATGGGTGAAATGATGCTCAAATGAGTCCAGAGTACATAGAGCTTAGAGCTACCCGACATTCGTCTTTCAGGGAAAACCCCGGGAAAAAACCTTATCCGGATAACTCACCCTGACCGAGATTCGAACTCGGGACCTCTTGAACGTGAGGCAGACACTCCACCACCACGCTACCGAGGCGGGCATTTCAGAAAGTGATCTTAAGGTAATTCGTCGATCCTCTCACAATGGCAGCAGCAGTGTTGATGTTTTCTTCCGTAAGAAGAAGAAGCTGGAGCACCTGGTCCAGCTTCCTTTGAAATTGATTGTCTCCCCTCTTTAAACATTTTAAACCACCTTCGAGCTGTGCTGTAGGGAAGAACAGACTCTCCATAGGCCTTCTGTAACATTGTATAGGCCTCAAATGAAGATTTGTTGAGACGAAAGCAGAATTTCAAAGCCGCATATTGTTCCTCGCGTGTTATCTCCATTGTAGCGGTAGGCGGTACTGAACATTTCTGAACTTACCTGGTTCTCACAGGCGGGAACCAGGACTACCAACAATGAAACTACTACGGTGTGTTTGTTTCACATTAAGCTAACAGAATATAATAAGACTGAATTTAAGTGCGAAAAATTATGGCCGTAAAAGAATTATGATCATTCTTTATTGAACGGCCCTAGTAACTATTTAACTGGCATTTTAAAGTTGACAAATAACAGAGGCAATGAGACGTAGAATCGTTTACCACTTGCGCCCTTTCTGTGAGATGTCAGCGAACTGCAGACCTGATGAGAATCAAAACCGCGTGTGCACAAAAGAGACAGAAGGAACAAGCTGTATCGACTTTCTCAGCACTAACAGCACAAGGGGAGCAAAAGGATGCGGAAAAAAAAAGTTTGTAGGAACATCAAAAGCTGATAGTGCACAGAACATTTCGTTCCTCACTTTCTGCTTCTGTGTAATTAGCACTGCAAAGTATTCACAGTATTTGCTTTCCCTCTCACGTCTCTACTTTATCTGTTCCCCAAGTTGACAAAGCAGGTATTGCATTCTACCCAAAATTCATTTATCGGAAACACTTCTTGAATAAAACAAGGCGTTTTTAGAAAAAGTTTTGTATGTGCCTGGTTTATAAAAAGGATAGCTGAAAAATTAATAAAAACTGTCGTGCAAAATAAACTTTTGTTTCGCCAGTTTGCTATCTGAAAGGCGATAATTAGCTATTTTTGATTGATAGAGTCGACATGATATATTCAAATCCCGGACGTGGCATTGAATTTTTCATGCCGATTCTCTCATTCCAATACCTTAGCCTATGTACGGCTAGTGTGAAGAAATCATTAATTTCCATCAATTAACTAAAATAATAAGAGTTAAATGATGAAGCCTGGGACTCAAGTACTACTATCACTAGTCGCCAAAAACGGTGTATCTTGGATACGAGAGCGCCTTTGACAAGGTTCGTCATGGCTATCTTTGGGGAGTTTTAAGACAATTTGGATTTTCTGTGGACTTTCAAAGCCTCATTAAACGCAACTATGACAAGGCGCATTCGAGAATTCAAATAAATGGGTTTTACACGCAACCAGTACCGATCCTACAATCTATATGGCAGGGATGTCCATTATCGATGCTTCTCTACACCTATAGAATCGCTGATTCGAGGTATGACGGATATCCTTGCACGGAGAGACCATCCTTTGAGTGGTGAGAGAATCTTCGCTTATGCTGATGATGTCACCCTGATACTCATTCGGGGGACTTTAATGCTGTTACACCATTGTTAAACGAATATCAAAGGGCGTCCGGAGCACAAATCAACTTTGACAAATCCCAGCTACTAACATTTAATGACTGGTCAATGGAAGATACTCTGTTTACCCGCAGTAGGGCGCTAAAAGTCTTAGGGCTGACCTTCACCTCAAAGCTGGAAGACCTAATTGAGAGGAATTAGCCCAGTTAACACAAAACTTAAATCTTGTTCAAAAAATCTGGCATGTGAACACGTTTGTTTTAGCCAAAATATGGCACGCAGCGCACGTAATACCAATGCACCAAAAATACTCTCAGCGTTTGGAACGGGCAATCGGTTATTATATTTGACGGAATCAGTTCTACAAAGTAGCTCGAACTCAGTTATGCCGGAAAATAACTGAAGGAGGCTGGAATCTAACAGATGTGTACGTGAAGTGCAGAGCGCTGTTACTGCGTTCTGTTTTGGGCACACTCAGCGGACAGGAAAGTCGTCAGGACATGGACTTTTGTTATCGCCTGACGTCCTCAGATACGACCCCACCTTCTGCATTTCGACAGGTGGTAAAGGACTATCAACATCTAACGACCAAACACTTGTACATCGAGTTGTTAAAGGAGTATTTGTCTGTGCCAGCAATTGTTGCCAAATATCCAAATACAACATGGGATCGCATATGGAAAATGTTTCAAAACACCTACGTTCCACTTGATTGGAAGGTGTCTGTTTGCGCCATTATCGTCATTTGTTCCGGCGGGCGCATGAATATTCCACTTGGCGCCGGTTATGTGACTCGCCAGTGCGCAAGAAAAGAGGCTTCTCCTTCCTTTATAGTTAGACATGTTGAGACATGTGATGTGCTTCGTTGTGTGGCTGCGTGCAGCTTGCTGTTGCAATGAAAGAACCGTTTTAGTTTATCTCAAATATTAAATGTATTGTTGTCTTCTTCATGATTATTCACATAAGAAATGTAGCGTGTGCAATAAATTTATCTAGTGATATGAATACAGCTCTATCGAGTACAGTCCACAAAATCAGTTTCCTTGGTTACTGCTAAAATCAAGGTGGTCCTCCGCATTAAATTAAGCACGACACGAACAGTGTCCGTGTACTTCTTTGTGAATGAAATAATCCCCACGGAATTAAAGAAATGTAAACATAATTTAGCAACAGTCCCATGGTGTAAACGTTGTGGAAAAGTGGACACGCAGCTACACAGAATAACCACCTGAAAAAACATATCTGAGATCTGAAAATGGACTAAACATAAAATCGGCGTGCTGGTTGGAAGCAGGGCGGAATATATGACAGTGTCATTAATTCTATCCTGGAATATTAAGAAAGGCAACACTGCACGGACTCAAATATGGTTGATAATGGCTTTCTACCATTATTGCCTGAGTGCAGATTATCCTAATTTATTTGCATTCAAAAAGTGGCTCAGAGCAGAGCGATACAAAATGCGTAGATATCATGAGATGTGGACCGAGTTAAATGATCAACTGGATCTCACTTGCTAACTTCTTGCACGGGTGTGCACGCCGTTTCTTTCTAAAATGTTGCAACAAAATGTAACTAAATATCAATAAATAAAGTAAAACCAGACCTCCCTCTCTACCTTTCCCCTTTGTGATCCTGATTGTAAAAGAAAGAAAATAGTTAAAGATGGACGAACACAATAAAAAAGAGCCCCTAGTGGTCAACCGGGAAAATATACCAGTCAAATGGAGAATTTAATTTCAGGACGGCACGTTGGCCATGGTAGCTCAATGGGTTAGAGCGACTGGACGGAAACCAGAAGACCCGTGGTTCAAATCCCTGCCATGGCATTGAATTTTTCATGTTGACTCTGTCTTTCCGTAGGGGAGGGGATCCGTCCCCTTCAGCTGCCGAGGTGCGGGCGCTGCAGACCCTTAGTACTCGTGGTAGAGTAGCCGTATTTCCATAAAAGCTCTGGGTGTTCAGCTGGCGAGCCCTTTTTCAATATCCGCTTGCGCCTCATGTATGTCAGTTCCTCCATCTCTCCCTCCCGCCCAGCCGTATGCGTCAACCTGTATGCGCAAAGGTCAGTGTGTTTCCTCATCTAGACGAGTGAACTTGGTTATCACGTGCTTTGTTGGGAACACTAAATCTGTTAAACTTACGAGTTACTTTTGTCTGTGAGTGTTGCAGCGCATAAAAGGGGAGTATTATGGCAGCCAATCGCTCTAAAGTTTATCGCAGAACTGTAAAAGGGCAAGCTAGAGAAATAATAGCAAATGTTTTAAATTTTATGCGATGGGAAGAAAACGGAGCTAATTTTGTAATCCCTGTGAATAAGGTTAATGAGCGTGTTGCAGCCGCAACGGGCGTTTCGCTATCCACGGTTAAGAAAATAAAGAAGGAGATGATTGATATACAGAGCGGTTCAGTCTCTTCATTCGGTACACCAAAGCGAAACAAAAACAGGTCCAAACCATTCACTAATCTCGATGATTTTGATATGCGTGTAGTTCGCAGGATTATAAATGAATTCTACATCCATGAAAAGCGAGTTCCTACAGTTAAAGCTGTGTTACATAAATTAAGAGAAACAATTAATTACAAAGGTACAGAGTCAAGTTTGCTCAAAGTGTTCAAGCGTCTAGGATTTCGATGGCGAAACACGCGTCAGAACAGACGCATTCTAATTGAAAAGCATACCATAAGAAGTGCTCGTGTTTCATTTTTACGTGCTATAACAAAATACCGACAGGAAGGTCGTCCTATTGTCTACAGCGACGAGACATATATACACAGTTCGCACACAAAGAAGAAAGCTTGGTCTGACGATAGTACACAGGGTTATATGGCACCTACCTCCAAAGGACAAAGATTAATTATTGTGAATGCAGGAACAGAAAAGGGTTTCATTCCCAATGCGCAATTGATCTTTAAATCAAACACAAAAAGTGGAGACTATCATAGGGAAATGAACAGCGAAAATTATTTGAAATGGGTTAAACAAAAACTAAAGCCCAATCTTCCAGAAAAGTCTGTTCTTGTGATAGACAACGCTTCATATCACAATGTTACCAGAGAAAAATGCCCCACAGCGAACACAAAAAAGCAGGATATGCAAGACTGTTTGGTTAAGCATAGGATTCCGTTCGGAAGCCATATGCTGAAAGCAGAACTATATAATCTTATAAAGTTGCATAAGCCAAAACATAAGAAATATATTGTGGATGCAATTGTAGAAGAAGATGAGCACGTAGTTCTCCGCTTACCTCCGTACCATCCCGACCTGAATGCCATAGAAAAAAGTTGGGCAAATGTAAAAGAATGGGTTGCGCTTTGCAATTTGAGGTTCAACATGGGAGACGTGTGGCGTTTGCGCGAACAGTGATTTGTTGAAATAGGAGAAGCAGAATGGGGTCCAGTTTGCCGGCATGTTCACCAAGTGGAAGAGAAATATATAAAAACTGAGGGTCTCCTAGAAACAGAGATGGAAAAGTTTAACGATCACTGTTAATGGCGACAGTAGCAGCAGTGATTCGGAAAGTGATTACTCATCAACGTCTGAATATGAGTGCAGCAGCAGAGCCGAGAGGTACGTTTTCGAGGGATATGCAGACGTCATGCTGGACGGCATCGAGGAACTTCCCCAATCACCTCCCGCCTAAGCCACGCCCATCGGTTGTGAGAGTCGCTCCTAAGGTAAGCAATGCATTATGCCAGGGTTTTTACGGAAGTAATCTAACTTTACCTCTGACGTTACTGGAGGAACTTCGGGCCAAACTGCCGAGCCCCTCCCGTAGGGGAGTTGTTCGGATTGGGTTGGACTCGAGGGGGTAGTGTGTTTCCGATACCCACGGGGAATTGGGTACCTCGGGCCAGGCTACTGCCGCCCGGATGGGGTAGAGGGTTGCCTAAAAAGTCCCGGGTACTAGCCTGCTAGATCACCATTCGGCCCCACCGAGGTTATCGGTAGTCATCCCTATGGGGTTGACGCGCGTAAGTGGCGTATCCACTTCCAGCCCGTCTTGACGTTGTGCTAAGCGGTGGGGGGGTGCTTTTTAGACTCCAGATATTGCCCTATGGAAATAGCCCCGGAGTTATCCATCGCTCCCGGGTATAAAGAGGCCAGGGTCCTTGGTCCTAAGGGTCGAGGACTAATGGGAGTAGTTCCTCTGTATTTAAATGTTGACTCTGTCTATTCAGTATTCAGTTCCTCGCATTTTACAATCGCTGTTTCCTTTTTATCTACAATGAAATGTGCCATGTAAATGTTTGTTGTACAAAAAATTAACCTTTTAAAGAATAGTTACCCCACTACTAACAATCGATAGAGGGTAGTTGAGAGGATGTTCCGATCTTGTATGCCATTATCCCTTCATGTGGTGGTGTGTACCCAACAGCGAGGTTGCTGCTATTGCTTCAAAGAGCTCTTGTATGAGATGTGCTTTGCTTGTGGCTGCATTTCCTTTCTGCGTCGTTTAATCAGAGTTAACGGTAACTTTGTTGCTGACCGTTATGGAATTCCATTCACAAGACTGCGTAATTAATTGAATTGCGGGTCTGTGTGGTAGACTGTTCTTCTCTACCACGTCGGTACAGAAAGAAATTTGCATGCCAAAATTTAATATCAGCATTATTAACTGGTAAAATTAAAAATATTTAAAGAAAATTATTATGATATATATAAGTTGTTAACTGCATTAGTTCGCAGACTTTAAGGACAATTTTTGACGTTAAGCTGAAACATAAGTTCTGTATCATTTTCCTCTAAAGTGTATGAAAATATATTTGATCAAAGTTTTGATTGAAAATATGTCATCACACGTTTATCGTGTAGTTTTTACATCAGGATAATGAGGTAGAGCTACCAAAGGTGAGCTATTTGTGTCTTTACTATAGGTTCGTAAAATGATTCCTTTAGCCACAAAATGATGTCAAAGAATTACTCGTTATTTGGATCTTCCACCTCACGAAATCTGCGCTGTCAAACCCCTAACAGCACACACACGCACGCACGCGCGCGCGCACATACACACACTTTAAAACTTCAACAACACACCGGAGGAAGAGAAGACTGTAGCGATATATTCAGACAGTACAGTAACCCTAGCCATTCTGCGGAATAACAATAAACATAACTCCATAGCAGAGAAAACCCTTAATATATGTAATACCTTACAAAGACAAAAATGGAGAATACACTTCAGTTGGGTGAAAGCCCATGTTATTATATCTGGTAATGAGTTAGCAGACAAACTAGCCAAATCCACTGCTGTAGATGCAGATCTGCCCAATAGCTACAGTATGATACCTAAATCTGTAATTATTACTGAAATAGAAGAAACAGGACATCAGGTCTGGCAGAATAGATGGAATGCCACGGACAAAGGGGCTCTCAGCAAATTATTCTTTCCAACAATAAAAGATAGACTCAAGAGAAACCTTCCTATAAGACCAATTTTCACAGCAATAGTTTCCGGCCACGAGAAAACCAAAGCCTATTTACACAGATTTCATATAGTAGACGATCCAAAATGCACATGTAACAGCTCCCAACAAACCGTAAACCATTTAATATACGAATGTGTAGACAAAAGTCAACAAAGAGTCAAGCTAATACAAGATGTAACTCTAAATGGAAGCAAGTGGCCAGTAACCAACGAGAATCTTGTAAAATACCATTTAAGAGCATTTTGTAAATACATGAATTCCATTAACCTGTAAATATATGTAAATATGTATAATCTCTGAAATCAACTGCTAAAAGATGTAATGTAAAGTTAACATGTAAATATGTACAATTTGTAAAATCAACTGTTGAAAGATGTAATGTAATGCATGTAATACTACTATGTAGTGGGGCATGCTGATTGTTATCATTAAAGAAGAAAAACAGACGCACACACGCACGCGCACACACACGCTATATCTATATATAATTAAAATAAATAAGTTCCATGTAAGAGTCATGTCGGCTCAAATTTGTAATGAAAATAAGAGGCATTACAAACACCAGCGCAACAGAAATGCAATTTTAAAGGGAATGCAATTAAGGTTACTGCGATTTTAATGAATTTGTTCAGCTAGAAAGCCCTCTGACTCAAAGTATGCTTCTGTTCGAAGTAAAGGGTGTGAATAATGTGGAGACAACATTCAGAAAACATAAATAGAAGTCACCGAATGGAAAACTGTGTTTGGTCACACATTTTGGAGCTATATAATTGGCCACAAGTTGAAATGATGGCGAGGATGATGTACTATTCCCGTCTTACCCTTTGTGTTTTACAGCCTGGTAAAAGTGATTGACTGTGATCGTTTATTGGTAGTCCAAAGGCACCTGAAGACCGCATTCACTTGAGGCTGCCACATGAGAATTCACCAGCTCTACTTTTTAAGTTCCTCAACGTTATGCCATGTCAGTAGATGAGTAAAATGATGTTCAAATGAGTACAGGGTACATAGAGCTTAGAGTTACCAGACATTCGTCTTTCAGGATAAGAGGAAACCTCCAACGTTAAGTCATATCGGACGATGAATGAAATGATGTTCAAATGAGTACAGGGTACATAGAGCTTAGAGTTACCAGACATTCATCTTTCAGGATAAGAGAAAACCTCCAACGTTAAGTTATATGGGAAGATGAATGAAATGATGTTCAAATGAGTACAGGGTACATAGAGCTTAGAGTTACCAGTCATCTTTCAGGATAAGAGAAAACCCCCAACGTTAAGTCATATCGGACGATGAATGAAATGATGTTCAAATGAGTACAGGGTACATAGAGCTTAGAGATACCAGACATTCATCTTTCAGGATCAGGGAAAACCTCCAACGTTAAGTCATATCGTACGATGAATGAAATGATGTTCAAATGAGCACAGGGTACATAGAGCTTAGAGTTACCAGATATTCATCTTTCAGGATAAGAGAAAACCTCCAACGTTAAGTCATATCGTACGATGAATGAAATAATGTTCAAATGAGTACAGGGTACATAGATCTTAGAGTTACCAGACATTCATCTTTCAGGATAAGAGAAAACCTCCAACGTTAAGTCATATCGGACGATGAATGAAATGATGTTCAAATGAGTACAGGGTACATAGATCTTAGAGTTACCAGATATTCATCTTTCAGGATAAGGGAAAACCTCCAACGTTAAGTCATATCGTACGATGAATGAAATAATGTTCAAATGAGTACAGGGTACATAGATCTTAGAGTTACCAGACATTCATCTTTCAGGATAAGAGAAAACCTCCAACGTTAAGTCATATCGGACGATGAATGAAATGATGTTCAAATGAGTACAGGGCACATAGAGCTTAGAGATACCAGACATTCATCTTTCAGGATAAGAGAAAACCTCCAACGTTAAGTCATATCGGACGATGAATGAAATGATGTTCAAATGAGCACAGGGTACATAGAGCTTAGAGTTACCAGTCATCTTTCAGGATAAGAGAAAACCCCCAACGTTAAGTCATATCGGACGATGAATGAAATGATGTTCAAATGAGTACAGAGTACATAGAGCTTAGAGTTACCAGACATTCACCTTTCAGGATAAGAGAAAACCTCAAACGTTAAGTCATAAAGGACGATGAATGAAATGATGTTCAAATGAGTACAGGGTACATAGAGCTTAGAGCTACCAGACTTGCGTACCTTCTGGTTTCAAATTCGGTTTGGTCAAAAATAAATCTACCAGGAAATCCAGGTTTATCAGCTTGGGTAATGTTTACATTTTTTTCCACAAATGAGCATCCTTTACTACTTTCCTCGTCGTCAAAATAAAGAGTTTTCATTCATTGTGATGTTTCCATCACTTGGCAGTTTAGCCAAACAGTAAACCGCGTGTGTTGGTGATGCGGAAATAAAATCGGTCAGATTCCAAAAGAAGAGAGATAACTCTATCAGCTGATCAGCAACACAACAAAGGTCATCAACACAGAAACTAAACAAAAACGCATTGCAAGCATGTGGGAGAAACAGCACGCCAACTCTGACCCAGTGATGTCCATGTGTTGGACGTATTAACATATATCGGAGCAAATATACATGGCCGTTTTGTGTAGTGGAAGTTTATGTCAAAATGTGACATCGGTGTATCCGTAAACCACATCTCTAATGGATATCACAGCTAACTACCCACAAGTTGCAGTCCAGAATCACATTACCATCGAGTTGGAACAAAGTGAGTACAGGCGCACGTGCTCTTTTCTTTTTTGTAGTAAGGAAAACAAAATTGTTAATCATGATAGGAGTGTTAAAAGTGCATATACATTATCCAATCAGCTGAATCGAAAAAAGCACCTTTAGAAAATACTTCCTGTGTTTGTTACTTTGAAAAGCATATTTATCAGTTAAAGTTTCATAAATACCATATCAGCATTTTTTAAGAATACTACAGGGAATCCTGGCTGCCATTCACATTGAAAATCTTTCGAAATGTTTTTATTTTCTAAAAGATAGCCCAAAATACGAGGGCTGTTCAATAAAGAATGATCATAAACAAACACGCCGTAGCAGTTTCATTGTTGGTACTCCTGGTTCCCACCTGTGAGAACTAGTTCAGACATGTTCAGTATCGTCTACCGCTACAATGGAGGTAATACTCAAGGAACAATATGCGGCTTTGAAATTCTGCTTTCGTCTCAACAAATTACAAATTAATCGACGAATTACCTTAAGATCATTTTCTGAAATACTGAACTTTTCATTGGGTGCCACTCACACGTTGGTGACAGAAACATTACACATGAGACGTGTTTGTGCGCGATGTGTTCCAAGACTGTTGATTCCCGAACAAAAGGACATTCGCATGCAGGTCTGCATGTAGTTCAAATTGATGCTAGAGGAAGACCCGGAGTTTCTTTCAAACGTAATCACTGCTGATGAAACTTGGCTACATTATTTTGATCCTGAGAGCAAACAAAAAGCTCAGTGTGGAAATCTCCTTCATCACCAACCCCTAAAAAAGCAAAAGTAGGAAAGTTATGGTCATCACATTCTTTGATATTCATGGAATGGTTTATCAGCATGTTGTACCTGCACACACATCAGTAACTGGACAATACTACAGGGATGTCCTGAAAACTTTGCATGGCCATATCAGGTGCAACAGACCACATTTCCGTGAAGCAGGCTGGATGATGCACCACGATAATACGCGGCCGCATATTGCCAATGTTGTTACTGAATATGTTGCAAAAATCAACGTAAAGTGCATCCCTCACTCTCCCTATAGTCCGGATTTAGCCCCATTTGACTATTTTCTATTCCCTAACTTGAAGAAACGTCTTCGTGAGAGGAATTATCCATCATCAGAAGCAGTGGTGAAGGATGCGGAGACGATTTTGAAGGATCCCTCAAAAAATGGTTTCCAGAATGTCTTTGAAGACTGACAGAAAATCTGGGACAAGTGCATCGCATTCAGGGGAGACTATTTTGAGGACTATCAAAATTATGAGGATGAGTAAAGGTACGTTGTCAACGAAAAAATTGTGATCATTCTTTGTTGAACAGCCCTCGTACTTTGATTAAAACTTCATTAAGTCAATTTAAGGTACACAAGAATGGTCTGAAAAGTTTCCGTTTTCATTTTTCAACATAGTCTCCTTGTAACTCTACACACTTCTCCCAGCGATACTCTCATCTCTGTAACACGTCCAAATAGTACTCGGTGTTTTTCAACATAGACTCCTTGTAACTCTACACACTTCTCCCAGCGATGCTCTCATCTCTGTAACACGTCCAAATAGTACACGGCGTTTTTCAACATAGTCTCCTTGTAACTCTACACACTTCTCCCAGCGATACTCTCATCTCTGTAACACGTCCAAATAGTACTCGACGTTTTTCAACATAGTCTCCTTGTAACTCTACACACTTCTCCCAGCGATGCTCTCATCTCTGTAACACGTCCAAATAGTACACGGCGTTTTTCAACATAGACTCCTTGTAACTCTACACACTTCTCCCAGCGATGCTCTCATCTCTGTAACACGTCCAAATAGTACACGGCGTTTTTCAACATAGTCTCCTTGTAACTCTACACACTTCTCCCAGCGATACTCTCATCTCTGTAACACGTCCAAATAGTACTCGGTGTTTTTCAACATAGACTCCTTGTAACTCTACACACTTCTCCCAGCGATGCTCTCATCTCTGTAACACGTCCAAATAGTACACGGCGTTTTTCAACATAGTCTCCTTGTAACTCTACACACTTCTCCCAGCGATGCTCCCATCTCTGTAACCCGTCCAAATAGTACTCGGCGTTTTTCAACATAGTCTCCTTGTAACTCTACACACTTCTCCCAGCGATACTCTCATCTCTGTAACACGTCCAAATAGTACTCGGTGTTTTTCAACATAGACTCCTTGTAACTCTACACACTTCTCCCAGCGATGCTCTCATCTCTGTAACACGTCCAAATAATACTCGACGTTTTTCAACATAGTCTCCTTATAACTCTACACACTTCTCCCAGCGATGCTCTCATCTCTGTAACCCGTCCAAATAGTACTCGGCGTTTTTCAACATAGTCTCCTTGTAACTCTACACACTTCTCCCAGCGATACTCTCATCTCTGTAACCCGTCCAAATAGTACTCGGCGTTTTTCAACATAATCTCCTTGTAACTCTACACACTTCTCCTAGCGATGCTCTCATCTCTGTAACCCGTCCAAATAGTACTCGGCGTTTTTCAACATAATCTCCTTGTAACTCTACACACTTCTCCCAGCGATACTCTCATCTCTGTAACACGTCCAAATAGTACTCGGCGTTTTTCAACATAATCTCCTTGTAACTCTACACACTTCTCCCAGCGATGCTCTCATCTCTGTAACCCGTCCAAATAGTACTCGGCGTTTTTCAACATAGTCTCCTTGTAACTCTACACACTTCTCCCAGCGATGCTCTCATCTCTGTAACCCGTCCAAATAGTACTCGACGTTTTTCAACATAGTCTCCTTGTAACTCTACACACTTCTCCCAGCGATGCTCTCATCTCTGTAACACGTCCAAATAGTACTCGGCGTTTTTCAACATAATCTCCTTGTAACTCTACACACTTCTCCCAGCGATGCTCTCATCTCTGTAACCCGTCCAAATAGTACTCGGTGTTTTTCAACATTGTCTCCTTGTAACTCTACACACTTCTCCCAGCGATGTTCCCATCTCTGTAACCCGTCCAAATAGTACTCGGTGTTTTTCAACATAGTATCCTCGTAACTCTACACACTTCTCCCAGCGATGTTCCCATCTCTGTAACCCGTCCAAATAGTACTCGGTGTTTTTAAACATAGTCTCCTTGTAACTCTACACACTTCTCCCAGCGATGTTCTCATCTCTGTAACCCGTCCAAATAGTACTCGGCGTTTTTCAACATAGTATCCTCGTAACTCTACACACTTCTCCCAGCGATGCTCACATCTCTGTAACCCGTCCAAATAGTACTCGGCGTTTTTCAACATAGTCTCCTTGTAACTCTATACACTTCTCCCAGCGATGCTCACATCTCTGTAACTCGTCCAAATAGTACTCGGCGTTTTTCAAAATAGTCTCCTTGTAACTCTACACACATCTCCCAGCGATGCTCACATCTCTGTAACTCGTCCAAATAGTACTCGGCGTTTTTCAAAATAGTCTCCTTGTAACTCTACACACTTCTCCCAGCGATGCTCACATCTCTGTAACTCGTCCAAATAGTACTCGGTGTTTTTCAACATAGTCTCCTTGTAACTCTACACACTTCTCCCAGCGATGCTCCCATCTCTGTAACCCGTCCAAATAGTACTCGGTGTTTTTCAACATAGTCTCCTTGTAACTCTACACACTTCTCCCAGCGATGTTCCCATCTCTGTAACCCGTCCAAATAGTACTCGGTGTTTTTCAACATAGTCTCCTTGTAACTCTACACACTTCTCCCAGCGATGTTCCCATCCCTGTAACCCGTCCAAATAGTACTCGGTGTTTTTCAACATAGTCTCCTTGTAACTCTACACACTTCTCCCAGCGATGTTCCCATCTCTGTAACCCGTCCAAATAGTACTCGGTGTTTTTCAACATAGTCTCCTTGTAACTCTACACACTTCTCCCAGCGATGCTCCCATCTCTGTAACTCGTCCAAATAGTACTCGGCGTTTTTCAACATAGTCTCCTTGTAACTCTACACACTTCTCCCAGCGATGTTCCCATCTCTGTAACCCGTACAAATAGTACTCGGCGTTTTTCAACATAGTCTCCTTGTAACTCTACACACTTCTCCCAGCGATACTCTCATCTCTGTAACACGTCCAAATAGTACTCGGCGTTTTTCAACATAGTCTCCTTGTAATTCTACACACTTCTCCCAGCGATGCTCACATCTCTGTAACCCATTCAAATAGTACTCGACGTTTTTCAACATAGACTCCTTGTAACTCTACACACTTCCCCCAGCGATGCTCACATCTCTGTAACCCTCCAAATAGTACTCGGCGTTTTTCAACATAGTCTCCTTGTAATTCTACACACTTCTCCCAGCGATGCTCACATCTCTGTAACCCGTCCAGATAGTACTCGGCGTTTTTCTCTGCAAAATAATTGTTCACGAAGGTGATTGCCTCTTCATTTAACGAAAATCTCTGTCCTTCAAGCGCAATTTTCAGATGAGGAAGTCGCTTGGGGCTAGAGTCTGGTGAGTCAAGCAGTTCAAACCGTAATTTGTGGATTTTCGCAATTGCAAGCGCTGAGGTGGGACACGGTGCGTGGTCATGGTGAAATAGGATTTTGTTTTTCTGAAAATGTGGCCATTTTTCCGCAAGTTCTGTCTTTAGCTTGTCAAGTAATAATGCATAGTATGCTCCTGTGATAGGGTTTTTTCCCCTCTCTGAAGACAGTCGATTAAAATAACTCCATTACTATCACACTTTCCCAGCCAAAAAAACAACAGTTTTTGCTTTTTGGGAGCCAGTTCCCCCTTTGCAGTCCACTGTTTGGACTGTACTTTTGTTTCAGGCGTATAATGGTGTATCCAGGTTTTATCAACAGTAATTAATCGGTGCCAAAACTCGAAATTATTGCGCCTAAACTGCGCCAACAGAGCGTTGGAAATGTTCGTTCGAACACGTTTTTGGTCTAACGTGATCAAACGCGGCACCCAACGCGCGGACAGCTTTCTCATGTCTAAATGTTGATTTAATATATGACAGACACGTTCTTTAACATGTTCATAGCCTCTGCTATCTCTCTCACTTTAATTCAGCGGTCGTCTAGCACCATTTGGTGAACTTTGACGAAGTTTTCGGCGGTAGTTGTAGTTTTTGGACGTCCCGAACGTATTCCCTTGTATGTATTCCTACTGCATTCCCTTGCACCTGCAATAAGATGTTTATCTTGATTATTTTTATACAAATACGAGTTTGTAGTTCGTATTAGAATGTCATGTGAGTGCACACATCAGAAATATATTTTGTTGTAATCCTACGAGCAAAACTAAATCAACATCTAAGCTAGCAATATTGCTATAAATAACCATATACCTTATTTAACATTACTAATATTCCTTTAATGTCATTGTAATGTTTGCACAATTGTTACAATTTTTATATTAATCCCTTGCGCGAGGATGCAGCACTAGTATCTAGAATATCATTGATTATATTGTTGGCATTGGAAACAGCTGAATATATTGGAAGAACCCATCCGGGAGTCATTCAAACAATCTGCTATTACTTTACTGACGCTCATTTTCTCCCCAATGATGTCACAGATTTGTTCTAAATAAAGCAAAATCTATGTAAGAAATATTTGACTTATTCGCAGTTTTAACAAGGCCGTCCCCAAGTCTATGTTCTATAACCTTCAGTTTGAATTTAAATGTTTACAAAATGTTGTCACGTGCTTCTCTGTCATATTTTACAACTGCGATGGAATTTCATGGAGATATCTTTAATAGTTCTATAGAAAAGATTTTATTTTACTGTTATTATTCTAATTTATTATATGTTTAAATACGATGTCGAAATCTAATTTTCAAAAAATAAAAATTCTATCACTTCCTTTAAATACTAACAAAAAAAATCGGCATATAGACATTGAAGTTCTCTTATGGTTGTTTCAGAAAAAAAAAAAAAAACATACAAATATATTTGTTACAATTTATCTTAAGTGGTCAGTTAATGTCATACCAAGAGAATTTTATAAAGCTAGCAAAACCAATTAGTTAGGTTTTAAATGAATTCTCTCTAAATTTCTGCTAACAATTTGAACAACAATGGTTCTGAAGTGTATCGGGTGAAATATTTTTAACCCAAAAAAATGTAAAAAACACAAAAGTCAAATAAAACTGTTGGAACCGTACTCTTGGGAAATTGTCACCTGTTTAATCATTGAAATGTTTTGAAAACGAAAGCCACTGTGGTAGTTAAACATAAACGTTAATTACTTAGCTTTTAGAAACCTTTTGACCGAGTTTCAGCCATGGACACCTTAAATCTGGATAATTTCCGTTACATATTTGAATATTTTCCTGTAGATATAACAAAAATACGATAGATACAAGAAATAAACATTCATTTTTTTAAAACAAAAAAGAGTGCCACGTGTGGTGATTTTGAAATTCTATTCTCTTTGCATTGCCATGACAAAAACGGTGTCTTGGCATTTGAAGAGACGCAGAATGAGTATTAAAGAATTCAAAACAGTAATAAATGGAAAGGGTTAATGTCAAAAAAAAATTATTTGACATAAATGTTATATTCTACATTTCTGTGTCGTAAGTTTTTGACTGTCTTTTATGGTTTACCAGTTATAAAAAGTCATCAAGAATGAAGAGAACATTCCCAGATAATTCTAGATATGCACTTCATTTTTCAAGAAAATATAAAAGTATACTTATATTTAAAATATAAGTTTAGGTTTATTCTTGAAAAAATAAAAAGTAAAGTGCACTTTGGGTGGGAGATTTGCTTAAGAATGTTCGTCCTGCATCATAGTATTTCATTGTTTTTCATTTTAAAATTAAACTACACGCGCGCGTATACACACACTAACAAAAGCACATGGACAGAGCTTTTTTTTCAGGAAGTCTCAAAAGTCTATACTTTTGGCGAAATTTTGGTATCGATTTCCTTGGGCGGGATGTAATATTGCATCTACTTACTATAAGTAACTAGCAGAGAAATTTAAAGCCAGCCATGGGCTTAGAAGAAGAAAAACGTGCATACGTAATATTAATTAAACAAAACTGGAATACTGCACTCAATCACTTTCTTTACTCTTGAACAAACTATTCTTACAAAAACTATACCCTATTTACTTCATGTCAATCAAGATAAACATTACCTTATTGTAAGTATAAGGGAATAGAGTAGACTTTAAGTGATAGTCAAATGTTTTATAGCTGATCTGCTATGATGTCTTTGATATTCCATTCTTTTTTCATGGCCAAGAGATAAAAAGATGAATTATTTCTTTGTGAAAATCATCAATAAATTTAGAAAAAGCAAGAGCATCTCCGAAAATCACTCCACAAAAAAATGTATTTGGCATAAACAAACTACATTTTTGTACAGTAAGATTTTGTCTATCTCTTACGGTTTACAGGTTAGTCAAACGTCGTCCTGAATAAAGACATCTAAGGGCACTTCCAAAAAATGTAAAATCTACATTTGATTTGCCATAAAAATATCTTAAACGTAGGTATCGTATCAAAATTGTTTGAGCCGTTTTTGAGAAAGCAAAAATGTTCCACTTATCCCTTGGTTACCACAATGAAGACAGTAAAAATGCTGAACCTAAAATCTAGAACAATTAATACTATAAATGTGACACTCATTTAAAGTTAAATTATAGTATTATAATAAAAAAAAAACTTTAATGTTTTCACGTTTGTAACGCTCAAACTGAAAAGTCAATGCCACAACCGGGATTTGAATTAGTATTGCTGAGCCTGCGTCCAGTTGCTCTAACCATTGAGTACAAGGTCATTAAATTCTCCAGTTGAATCCTTTACGTCTCGCAAAAACTGCTTTTAAATCCAAGATCGGATCCGCTGAACGAGTGCTGACGGAGCCTGCCGAAGTTGCCCGTGAAAAGCAGTGCAGGCAACCTCGATAGTTGTAGAGCCATTCGCTACCAACTTCTGCACCAAAGCAACAGATATATCTTGCAGGCGTTATTAAAACTACATGACCATAAGTGCCTTTACTGATTTGTGAAAATGGATATCCTGTTCGGTTCCTGCCATTCAGTAACTAAGCTTGGAAGTACAATAACCTATGTTTCACTGCTTGACTGGATTCATTTATATTGACGTCGCATACGACAAAAGACAACTCATCATATATGGCAAAAGTTTAAAATCTATTAAGATCCTGCATTTTATATCGGGAAACGGATTCGCAGATACGAGCTATTTCCGTGTATGGACAGCTCTTGGAGTCCATGAAAACGGGTACTTGGTTCTCTACGTTTTCACCTGCCCAAGTACTCCATTTCAGAAAATCACTATTATTCACAAGGTTACTGTTTTGCCACGTAATGTTAAATGTCAACTTACACAAGAAACGATATTTTGTTTGGGCATTTCCTTTTACTAGATATGTATTAATCAACTGTAACTTTAAATGAATGTCTTACACAGGTTAAAACTGCAAAGTATCTATCTTTTTTTTTAATTTATGTCCTTTAAGTCATATCGGACGATGAATGAAATGGGTGAAATGATGCTCAAATGAGCCGAGGTAAGGGAAATTCCCGGAAAAACCTTATCCAACTAACTCATCCTGGGACCTCAATAACGTAAGATGGACTGCAAACGTATCGCTTCAACGACTTTACATTATAAAAATGTCAAGCATTAAAACGTAGAAAAGCGCTAAAACGTTTAACTTACATCAAAATAATCTTCGCATCAAGTACTTCAGTTTAACCTTGACATTTCTTCTTCGTCTTGGCTACCTTCTTTTCATCCTGATTTTAGGTTTTCTTTGGCACATGAATTACTGTTCGCTATATGCAAGCAGAACATTGGTGCACAGAGTAATTATACACGATTTGTAGCATTTCTGCTTTAACATTTGGTTAGAATTCCCGTTGATTCCAAAGTGAAAACGTTCTGTTACATAATGTCGCGGCGAAAAGCACAGAAATTTCGGTGACGAGAGATAAGCGCGGCTTGAGTACACAAAGAGCCTGCAGATAAAGATAACAGGCGGAGAGTGCTTGCATAAGCAGATAAACATAGCGCTTGAGATAAGTGACTTGCCAGCCCAGATAGGGTTTCACGTAAGGAAGGTTCTAGTGATATCTCGACTGACAGAGAATAGTTGTTTTTATATGCTCCAGAAGTCTCCCAAATTTATCAATGAGGTATTTAAGAGAGCGATGACTCGCCAAGAGTCAGTCGTGAGTAGTAAACAGTTGTAAAGACATGTAACAAGAGTGTTGTAAACAGTGGAAGTTGAGTAAGCTGTTTGTTCTTGTCATCGACCTGGGTGACGTAGATTGTGATGTGTGATGTAATTCTGCTGCTACGCAGTGTGTTTCTACGCAAATAAAGAACATTTAGAATTTCGGCAAATTGCACTTTTAATTCTACGAACCAACAAAATCACAATATGTTACATAAAACTGGCACTTAACTACACTATACACTAAAATAAACTGGAAATAAAGACAAAAGTTATTATTTTCATCAGCTGAAACCACTTTCGAATTCTACGTAACAATTTCAATCAAAATTGCTCATAATACGTAAACATAAATGCATGTTTGTGTATTAAATGTATAGCATGTAAATGTTAGTTTGCCAAAACACAGCCCCAACAATGCTATACAAGTTATTAATAAACAATAATAAATATTAATAAATAATAATAAACAATAATAAACAATAATAAACAATAATAAACAATAATAAACAATAATAAATAATAAATAAATAATAAATAAATAATAAATAATAATGATAATGATATTGATATTGATAATAATGATAGTAATGATAATTATTAATAATAATAATTATTATTAATAATA